>JAQFYZ010001259.1:0-25542 GCA_034695085.1 Cylindroiulus punctatus | reverse complement strand
ATCTATCTAGTGTAAATTTTCTATTTTGCCAAACGGGGTCCTGACCCCTGGAACCCCACCCTGGATCCGCCACTGAACCACCATTACCAAATTCCCAACGTTTTTCGAAGGTCAATTTCTTCGTGTCCGATATTTTTGATAGCGATTTATCAAATTATTATAAAATAACTAAAGTATTTATAAATTCATTCCTAAAACAGCCCAAATTGAGCAACAACGCACTGACGTCATTCGCACGCGCCGACATTCCACATGGAGCTAAAAAGCGTTCTATGGAAATGTTGAGGATGAGGTTGGTGTACTTTACGAAGCAATTAAGATGAAACGGATAAAATAAATGAACCGCAAGTTACTGCATCAACCGTGAATACCGATTTCGTCTAATTTCTCGATGTTCAGCGTCTTTCGGAGGGCGCAAAAAATTTGGAGCTTGGAACGGCGGCCATTTCTATGGAACGCGAGCACGAGCAGGCAGCGGACGTGACGTCAGTTGGCGAATAAATTCGATTACAAAATTACGAAAAATAATCAAGAAAAAATTCACCATTTCGGGCATTTTTCGAAGGCAACTTTTTTCGTGTCCGAAATTTTAGCTAGCAAAAATATTTAAGGATGAATAAATAAAAGCGGTCTAAATTCCGCAAGGAGGCGCTGACGTCATTCGCACGCGCAGCGTTCGATATCGAACGACAGAACCAAAATGGCGCCAGGCGTTCCATGGAGAAATTTCGCCGATGAGGTTGTGCATACTTCACCAACAAATGTACTTTACGAAACAAATGAAATGGGTAAAATAAATGAAGCGCAAAACTGCGTGCACTCACTGCAATCCTCCTCGTCCGAGCGATCCGGGCAATCGAGGCGCCGATCGCAGCGCCGCTCGACGCCTATGCAAGAGCCGTCTGAGCACTGCCATTCGTGAGGCGCGCATGCTATGGCCATGAAAAATGAAAATGAAAATAAAATAAAAATAAATAAGGTTGGTGAAACAAGCAAAACGCATTAGAAACGAAAATAGTAGGGGAAGTTAGCAGGAAGATCCATTGCATCAAATTCACCATCAAACCAAACATCATTTATACTGCACATGGTACTGGTAGGTATAGTAAGTCACAATCCATTGTAAACAAACCAGATTTTAAAAATTATTGATACACTTCCACAAAGTAAAATGTATTTGGTCCCAGAGGTTCAGGGCACACTGGCCTATCTAAAATCTTAGTATTCATGAAAGACCTGAACTTTCGGCCCTAAAAGGCACAAATTCAAGGGCTGAGGATTGTGACAGAGCTTGTAATAATTAATGTACAAATTGCCATTCTCCAAGAACACAGTAGTTTCTTTGGTGAAGATTATGACTATTTCCAGAAAATAAGCTTATTTGCACTAGGTAATGATTTTCATCTACCCTGTGTTAAATGAAATAATAATTCAATAATTTCAAAAAAAAATTGAAAACTAAATGCTACTACCCTGTGTTAAATGAAATAATAATTCAATAATTTAAAAAGTAATAATTCAAAACTAAATGCTACCACCCTGTGTTAAAGGAATTAATAATTCAATAATTCAAAACGATATGCTAACTTTCTCATACTCCAAGAAAACACTAGTTTACTTTGTGTAAATTACAAGTAATTCCAGAAAATATGGCTTAGTTATAGATAATAATTCAATATGTAAGGCAAATTTATAGCTAATTAGGATAACTTTCTAATACTCCAAGAATACAATGAAATATTCAGGCCTATGTAACCATGATGTCTTAAGTAAAAGTTCCAGGAAATCATTTTAACCTAACGTTTTCATTGTATTGTTTCAGATATTTGACCATTGCTGACAGCCATCTACTGGACGAATTTGAACTGTGTGCCACCAGCCAATTCAGCTCATCAATTACATTCAATTTGCCCCAAATTTTCCCAAATGGACTGATTTTATATATTTTTTCGTTTGCCAACTGCACTGCCTTTTAATTACTCAGCCAGAATCCCGACCTAATGTTTGTTTTCCTCTCGGATGGGGCACGGATTTATGACACAAAAATCGATATCAAAAGCGATGCTCAAACGCCACTGTTCCCCCTTTTATTTATTTTTTGCCCATCTCCTAATCTGAATATCCATCCTATTGTCATGTGTAGGGGGCGCCACTTAGGCATTACTTCCCCTTATCACAATCTCCCGAAATAGAGTAATGCTTTCAGGGGCTGATAACCAAAACTCGATTGACAATTGCTGTGTTTTTCATCCTTTCCAGAAATAAATCTGCTCCAGAAAACAGAAACGAGGCAGAAAACAACAAATGCTAGATAACGTCAGCCAAGATGAACAAGCAGAAAACTTATCTGAGACACTGGATAAAAAGTACAAGAAGAGAAAATCACCAAGTAATAGGAATTACACGAGGGTCAAAGTACTGTTTGCCAAACGACATTATTGGTGCACGATTAAGTCTCGGATTAAGTCAATAAAAATCCTTTTGTGGTGATAAGGCACAGCAGCATGGAGAAATCAATGACTTTCAACGATATTTTCCCAACGAGTTCATCAGCACTACGTGGCAAGTTTTGTTTGCAGGGTCCCCAGACACGTCGCAACCACGTGGTATATTTGTGACAAGTGTCTTGACAATAGATTTCATGGAATCACAGCAGGTCGCAAACTTTCTGACATGTCTGCAAAGTAGTTATCAGAGCAGACACTTGAAACACTTGTATCACTCAAATAATAATCTTGAAACTGTCTCCAGATTGAGACAGTTGGACTCTCCATATGTCCCCTAATCTAGACATTAGATGGCTAACAGTTTCCAACTATTTGCATTTTTGTATACTGATGTCTCCAAATTTGAACATTGGATGTGATTGATGAATTCTCCAAATTTAGGCAGTTTTGGACAATGACACTGTCTCCTAATAATCTGATTTATGCGCTGGGTGATTTAAACAGTTGAGCTGTGATGTCTCCTAATCTAGACTTTTGATAATTTCCATATAGATATTTTTGTACAACTTTTGGCATTTTTGGACAATGATACTGTCTCCCAATAACCTAGTTTATGCATTGGATGATTCACTGTCTCCTAATTAAGACATTGGGCGATTGACACAGTCCACGTTCGAACAGTTGGGCTCTGACAATGTCCCCCTAATCTAGACATTAGGGGACTGACAGTTTCCAACTATAGATATTTTTGCCCAAATCTTGACATTTTTGGACCAAGACACTGTTCCTAATAGCTCAGGTTATATATTGGCTTCCAAGTTGTCAGATGGTCTCCAAATACAAGGCGTTGGGGATGAAAACAGTCTCCAAATTTGGGCATCTGGAGCATGACAATGTCTTCAAATCTAGACAGTTGGACTCTGATAACGTCCTGAAGTAGCTGATTGACAAGTTTCCAAATCTAGACAATTTGGTGCAATGATAATGTTTCCTAATTTGGACATTACATTGATGTATTCTCCAAATTCAGGCATTATTTGCAAGACACTGTCGCCCAATAGCCTAGTTTAAAAATTTGGAATGACAATGTCCCCTAATTTTGACATTGCCAGTTGATGGTCTTCAAACTTACACATTTGCAGATAAAAGTGGTCACCTTATTTGTGCATTTGAAGTTAAAAATGTCTGCAAATTTATGCATTTTCAGACTCCTAATTCAGACACTGGACGATTGATGCATTCACCAAGAACTTTGGACACCCAATGGAGGAAGAAGTGATCTATCCTAAGACCCAAAATGAAGCCACATGAAAGTCACGACCGGATGATTAATTTCCACAACTTTTGATTGATTTTGATTAGAAAAAAATGGCGTTGTTCCTCGTCCCGAAATGGGCTCCAGTCGACTCTAATTTGCATAAGCATTAGTCACAGAACTGCATAAAAAATTCAATTTCCATTTAAAATCATGAATGATAAATCATGGACAGACAAAAAAGCGAGGGCTGCAGATGCGAAAAAATGGCGCTAGGGGGCGCAATTAATTCACGTTATTGTCTGTTTTGTTACACAAATTATTATTGTTATTGATTATCGGATTTTTTGTGTCCACAATTGCAGAATGGAAGAACCAAAGCTTACAAATCAATAAATTGATAACAGTCCGATGATGACCCTACATGGGGGAAATCAATATCAAGAATGACTGACATTAAAAACCAGCACAAAAAGTAACCCACATACCAGAAATAAATTCGAGAAGTGCAGTGTGACGCAGAAAAAAAAATTAAGATGACGTCACTGCCCAGAGATGAACCATAACTGACGTCAGCATACAGGGTGAGGAAAAATTATTTTTGTGCAAAATGTGTCACAGATGGTGGATTTAACCACAATGTTTTATCAATCAGCAATGCAGCCAACATTAGGCTGACCCACCCCTGGATGATGACGTCATATTCGAACGTCCCCTGACCGTGAGGAGGAGGTCATAGGTCGTGGGCTTCTCCTAATGCTCGTAGGCTAGCAGTGATTGCCTGGCGGCAAGGGGCAGTTTAATCAGAAATTGTTTGGTCAGTTAGGTCAAACGCAAAATGCATGAACGTTATTAACATTTCAGTGTGTATGTTTACGTGCGCAGATATTACATGTCCAACTTGTGCAAAATTTAGTTAAAATTCGACCCACATAGGGCATAGCAATGTCGCGAAGTTATGATTATTATTCACATAAAACTGATATCAATAAGTATGGGTAAATCAGGCATCATATGTGGTCACTCATAAGTCATCTCTGGATCACTTATTTTTTTCACTTTTTTCGAGAAGATAAATTTGATCATTTTATTATTTACGATTTTTTTAAATTTTGTTATGCCGAGATTGATGTATGGCAGAGCAAATAATGTAAAAATACTATATTTTCATAGTTAGAATAAAGTTGTACTTCTTTTTCTTTCTTTAAATTTTTTTTAAAAAAAAAAGTCATCTCTGGTCCGAAAAAGTGATCCAGAGATAGCTTTTCCTATACTACTCACACTTTTTTCTGTAAAATTTTTGTACTCGTGTGACTTGTCATTCAGGTGTATTTTTTCATCTTTTACTCATCTTACTTGTTTGCTGCAGTTTCACATTCTGTATGATTCATTTTACATGTATTTTCACTGTTACTTTTTGCTGTAAAATTGTGCACTTGGGTAAATCCACCCCAACCACATGGCATCTCATGTGCTGACTGTGTGTGTATTAAATTGGAATGGATTAAATTGAACAATTCGGAAAATTGGACATGCAATATCCGTGCACGCAACCACCGATTTGTATGTTTGGAGCAAGGGCTGAACTTCATCAATTCAAATTTCACCCACCCTGTAGAGGAATCAAGGTCCAAAACCCAAGTCGATATAAACTAATTGGCCCCACTGATCATTGAAGACGATGTCAATTAAAGAAACATGCGGATTAAAAGACTCATTTTCTCCATGACAACGCCAGCAACATCACCAGTACTGTCAATATTTTCCTCCCCACCCCCTTTAGATCCGGAATTAAGTTCGATATTAAATCCCCAATCGAAACAAAACTTGATGTGCAATCTGGAATATTTTCTTGATCTACTTTCTCCTAAGCAAGTACAAGGGGATAAGTAATGTTAGAGACAGACATGAATTGAGGGGGAGAATGAGTGTGCTGGGAAAGGGGGCCAAATTATTGATTTTCACGAAAAATATTTGCGGATCGTGCTTGTTCGCCACTTTCGCTGGGTTTTAAAACAATTACTAGGAAAGTTTTCTGCGCATTGTCTCCTCGATTTAGGCCAACCAACCGACGATTCCTATTTCAGCATCTTAAGATGGTGGCCATAAAGCAAATTAGCTTTTATCCCCAAACGGAATAAAAACTTGGAAGGGTGCTCTCCATTTCTACTATACTTGCTCTGATAGCAAATTGCATTTATTTTCGGAATAAAAATGTTATGAACAAAATTTTCCATTTGCAATTTTGCATTGAAAAAAAAAAACAATTAATGCTGATTTGCAGCATGATTTTCACCTTCATTAATCCAATAGCTGCATTGGGGGTTACTTAATTACTTAATTACATTAATACTAAATGGACATACAATGTGTGTGCATACTGATCAGACTGACTGAATCTGAAAATTACTTAATGTTACTTTCTGCGGGATTTGTTTGGAAATAACCTAACCTTGCCCTATGTGAGAATATAGATCAAACTCAATTTTAAAAAATGGACATACAATATCTGCGCAGGCAATGAGCCTTAAGGAAAAGCCCACTTTCCCTGAGTGCCAATTGCAAAGTTTCTTTGAAAAGCATCCACCTATTTACCGAATTATTCATCCATATATTCCTGCAAACATTTTCCATTGATTTCGATATAAATATCGACAATATGTCGATATGGGGGCTGATTTAATAATGTAAACCAATCGATCACTTTGATTTTTTTGATCCAACAAAACTGAGAGCCAGAGTCCAGCCATCTTGCTGGTTGTTAATGGCGATGATAAATTATAGCAAAAAAAAATTATTACTGGTGATTTAAAGAAAGGAATGACATCTTTTTCTCCGTGACAGGTATATTATAATGTAATAAGGTTTTTTATTTCACTGTCAGAGTTACTTGTGGTACTTGTGCCACTTGTGGTAACTCTGACAGTGAAATAAAAAACCTTATTACATTACTGGTGATGATAAAATTAAGATACAGCAGAAAAAAATTTGGGTTCAGACATTTTTCTGTTTCCCATTTTTTTTAAACTTAATTTGAATTCCAGCCAGACATTAGGTTATTGCCAATCCCAGGCCATTATTGGGTTGACCCTGGCACGTGTTGCCCTGACCCCTGAGCGCCAGAATTAAAACCCCAATAATTCGTCTTGTCCCAAATGCCAGGGCCCACGTACCCCCGAAAAAAGGTTTTTAAAAAAAGAGCCCCTGATTGTCTTAAGGAAGTTCGCCTGCTGACAATTACAGGACAAAATGGCCGTCAAGGAAATTAATTAGGCCCGCTATAAATTGCACTTCCTTCGCATTAACAGCGCTGACTACATTAGGTACGCCCTTGGGGGGTTTATGAAACCGTCGATTTCATGTACCAGGCCTTATTATTTCAATTAGCAATTAATTTTCTGGCATTCCTCTAGGCCTAGCCCAGCAGCGCAGCTCCTATTCCCCAAATTGGCCGAGGGATACTGTATCTCAATTTGTTTTATGGTGGGCCTGTAGAAAAACAAAGCTCGTTTTACAACTTATAATTAAAATGGGCAACGATACGAGATGTTCTTATTAAAAACGAAGATTCCAGGGGTCCATCCCAGCCCGTGGATTTCGATCTGCTGTGGTACGTGTGGGCAGAAATGTTTATCTCTGGCGATTTTCAAACAACAATGGCTCTCATTTTTGACAGCGAAATTACTAGGAGGGAAAAAATAACGTTATTCGAGTTATATAATGCTGAGAAACAGCAAGTGGGCATGTTTGGTTGAATGGGATGGGGGTGTGGGTTTCACAAAAATAAAAATAAATGGACGATCATGGACAAGAAGGTGGGTGGGGGCGAGAGGTCAGGCATTTCTGACCTCCGATTTTTGTCTGTGTAAAATATGAAGTACAAAAATGTTATAAAATAAATGTAATAAAAATGCAAGCTGGCTAAAACGACCACTCCAGGGATTGTCTTTTGCCAAGCATTTACAGTAGCTAAAAAGTATTGGTAAAGGATGAAAAAGTGGATCACTGGTAAATTAAAAGGAGTACAGTTGTAAACGTGACTTGCGTAGCCATCATTACATAGTTGATGTAATACCAACAAATTATAAATAAAATTAAAACGATTTTAATAAAAAAAAATGAATTATTCGCCATAAAAAATGCATTGGCACCTCATGTCAAACCTCCCATTTTCCTAATTTCATGTCACTGTCGGCATGGCCCAAAACACTCACATGATTAACAGTCATGATTTCATCATTGAAACAAAAATTTCTTACATTTCTGCCAAACTATACTAACACCACTGTCACCTCCATGCAAAACTATTATGATAGCGACTGATGTTTACACGTACAATATTATGTGGTTGAAGTCTGGAAATCACGTTCACATTATAACGTCACACGTCCTAGCTCACATTATAGTTATGAATATGTTTTCAGCCTTTTTTTAGTGGGGTTATTTGCCTCCTATTCATCAAAAAGCATGTTTTTTGCCCTTTAGATGGATAAATACGAGCTATTCCTGTCAGTTTTTGATGCAGTTTACATGTGCATGGACCCAAGCACAGTGGGGAGTGAATGTCACCACCAACCTGGCACTGTATACTCTCGAAACCATTTGGATTTCCGAGGATGTACGCACGACTAACTCGGCAAGTGAAATGGAAGTTGAAAGGTCAGATGGCAGCAGTCTGAACAACAGAATAATTAATTCTTTGTGAACGAACGAGGCCATGCAGCGCGATTAAAACGAGCATCTTCGTGGTGTCACGTCCGTCTCGCCCACTTCGGCCCAATTTGAAACTGAAACATGTACATGCCATTTCAATGCCACACATTTTCACCAAATTTCAATTAGCCCAGACCTTCAGCCACCCACATGAACATGGGCACACAATGGTATTGATCAGAAATCTGCGAGGTTAATTAGGACCGATCGCGTGGCACATTTCTAGCGAAATCTTCAATACGAACCGCGAATTTCTGCATAACTTCAGACGAAAACATATCAGCAAATTAATCAAAGTGGACACGTATTTTAAAACTTTAGGCCTAACAAAAATCCTTTCTAGAATTCGATTCGGAATAGGAAAAGACCCGGATGTTCTAGAAATCGGAAACGGAAGGAATGCATGCACGCGAATCCTTATTCTAGAAAAAAGAAATCGAATTTCCATTTTCCATTTTCCAATATGGCAGTTGGCGAATTTTTAGTGCAAAATGCGCTAAAAAGGCGAGAAATTCGCAAATTTTCCGGGTTTTAAATTGAGCTGACAAGAAAGAAGACGTGGTGAGGTGTTACGGTACAAGTTAAAGTAGTTTTTAAGAGCGAGAACGGTTAAATGAGGGTGAAAGGCCTCTTTGTTAGAATAGACAGAATGGAAAACGAAAATTTCGTTCTACACACTGCATACTGAAAATATTTCTTACACGGCATAATGTATTCTCCAAATATTCATTTTAGCATCCTAACATTTGCTTTTTCGATTCTTGTTTCGTGATAACGCTGTGTGCTCGCAAAAATCTTAACAGATGATCAATTTTACACTGCTCAGCCATAGCCCCCTATACAGTATCTACAGTAGTAAGGTGGCTATGGAAGATTTATTTCAAAGTGCATTTAAACGAGATTTTAAAAATTATTTCCAGTTTTCTCAATCAGACAGTTTGTCTCAAGAGCATATTGCACGCATTGGCAGTCATTCAATGCCTACAATGGCCCTGGTGTGGGGACGTTTGAGTATTATGTCATCATATCCAGTATGACATCATGTATGACATAAAAATTTCAACTGAGCAAAGGACAAAATGCATCCTTGCTACAAATGTGCACAAACTGATTGCATTTCACGCTTGTCTAGGTATGCAGGAATGACGTCTGTCCAGGCAGTCGAAATTTAGACATTTTGTTGCTTATTTGTTTGCTACAACCTAACCTATTTATTAAAAAGTAATTTCTGATTTAGCTGCCCCTAACCGCCAAGCAATCACTGCCAACCTAGGAGCCGTCAGGAGAAGCACACTTTATCTAACTGGGGCAATGCCAGAGCAGACCAGGAACTCTGCTCGTCCAGTAATTTTTCAGCTAATTGTCAAGCTCACTCATCATTTGCACTACCATCCACGAACATTTCCAATTATTCAATTATCAATTCCTCGATCCCGGCTGGTTCCTACCGAAGGCGTGAAAAGGTTAACTGGTAACCATCGTTTTCAAACAAGGTCGTTAGCTGAAACTTCCGGGTTCCGCGCACTTGGGGTGTAAACGATTTTCGTCAGTTAATAAACCCCAGCCCGGTACGAGAGCCAGGAATTTAAACGATCCGTTATTTTTCCAGTGCCTGCCCCAGGGATCGACCAGGGCGCAGTTCCATCGCCAGAGCAAACACCTTCTCTTCCGGAATGTCGAGCGAATGGATGGAGGAAGTCTTTTTAAGGCCACCAGGAAGATGCTGAGGAACATCTTTCAGGAGGAAGTTGATGGGAGCAAAAAAGGACGGATGACAGGCAGCCAGAAGGGGTGGCTGCTTTGTGTACAAACATAAGCATTACGCAAATGCTGGAAAAATAAACCGAGGAGAAAAATGCTGGGCCCCCAAAAAAAAGTTTAGCTGCATGCTGAAAATGCAGATTGGAGACTGTAGGGGAGAATGCTAGCTGTTAAATGGATTTGTTTTGATCCTTGGAAGGTGAGAGATTATGCATGCCCGTCTGGCAGACTCGCATTTAAAGTAGTCTCGAGAACCGTAGTTTAACCATAACAAACTGTTTTACTTCAAGTTCGACGTGTTGCAAGGTCCTTGGAGGGATGAGCGATACGTTAACAGATCATTTAAAATTTAAATAATCCAGCCTGATGGATTTGCCATTCTCCAAATGTGGCATCAATACAGCATTTATATATTTTCAACCCCACTCATCGTAGCTGCTGCGAAATTCATCCTTTTGTGTTTCCCGTATCTAAACCAACCTAACCAAGTAATGTAATTTGTGGATTTGCTGCCCCTAATCACCAGGCAATCACCGCTAGCCTCGAGCAGCTAGGAGAAGCCCACTGTCCTAAAAGCTTATGTCACAAGTACATGAAATGTAAGAGAAAATATGCATAAAGTACATGAAATGAAAGAAGAAATATGCATAAAGTAAGTACATGTCACAAAAGCACCAAAATAGTTTTAAAGACTAATCAAAATGTGACTATTTCTGTTAGCAGATGAAATAGGATTTATGGAATATAATTGAAGAAATAGTTTTAGATAACGGAGTCTCGTTCGTTAACTTTGATCGCTCGTTCAGTTGCGTGACAGAAGATGCACGCCTCCAACTCGTTGCACTAAAGGTCATTAAACAAATTTGAGAAACACCTGTTAAGCGCCCAGCATCGTCAGGTGGGTGTTCATGACTCATTACCGAAACAGACGATGGCCAAACAGCCGTTGTCTTTCATGTCGGACCCTGAATGGTCTCGTGATAACGTAATTGACCACAGGACTAAAAATAGACATTAAACTTGCAGGGATAGGCACGCATTCGCTTCCCAGCACGAAAGAGACATTGAATACCTCGCAAGACACCTGTTGTCGTTGTCTTACAGGCATGCAACGTGGGAACGTTTCAAGGAAATACATGTAAGACGACGAGAAAACGCCTTGAAATAATGCTGTCGCAGAACATGTATACGACCGTTTTGCTATAAGTTAAACTCAGGATCATACAGTAAGCTAACGCCTGTTATCAGAAAAAATCGCCCTAAGCGAACGTTCAAGTATTATGTCATCTTTTGCCTTTTAGGCACTGTGCCCCTCAAATACACACACACAAATTATGTCATCGACTTAGGTGGGAGGGGTTGGCCAAATGACTGCCAGGGTGACTGCTCATTTCTGAAAATGAACACTAAATTGTCAAGGTTTTATCCATGGTCACAGTCTACATTTTACAGACTCACGGGGAAAATATGTAAATGATCAAATTGTCAAATGCTCAAGAAGTTATCGCAGTATAAGCAAACATTTTAAGAAAAACCAAAACTCAGTGATGGATTTCAGCTTACAAAGGATTATTTAGTAATATGTTCATACTAAAAAATTTCGTGTTAATATAATTAAAAAAGCTGTATGTTTGTAAGAAATATTAATAACGAAGGGGTAATGAGAACAATTTTTAATTTTAAAAAAATATCACAAAATTCGAGCTCGTAAAATGTCGATAGTGAAACATTCAAGATTAATCCAACACAAATCACAAAATTTTGATGCTGAAAATAATAGTAAGTAAATCCAACTCAAATTACAAAATTTTGATGAAGAAATATTAATAACGAAGGGGTAATGAGGACAATTTTTAATTTTCAAAAAATATCACAAAATACGAGCTGATAAATTGCCAATTAATCCAAATCAAATTACAAAATTTTGATGCTGAAAATAATAGTAAGTTAATCCAACTCTAATTCCCTAATTTTTTCCAGATTTGGCAGTCATCATGGACACGTCATCGATAATGGCTAGGAGTGTTTAATTGCCAAAATTTACCACCCTTGTCTCGCCAGGTGTGCGTCACATCCTAACGGACCAGGGGTAAAGTACAGCATCCCCTTCTCGAGTTAAGCTCAACTCCCACACCTGAGACTGACTTACAGGATCTCGGATTATCACCTATTGATCACGTTGTGTTCGCTGGCAAAGTCGTAAAATGCAACGCACAGGGGCAGGGGGAGCGAGAAAGGATTGGCACCGAATAAATCCCCCGGTAAGCCTAATCGTAAATTTATTAAAACCAAAGTGGGTTTTAAATAGCGAGCAATAAAAAAAAGCAAAAGGAAAGCCAGCGCGATGTCGATAACCTTTCGATTTCAGATAAAATTTGGCACAGCCGTATCTGCAGGGGTGCGTGCCGTGGAGATAAAAAATAAATAAGAAAATAATAAGCGAAAGTCGGGCTTATCAGAAACGAGCCTTGGCCTAAACCGTGTTATTTTAGCCCAAAAATCCAAAGAGTTCCATGCCCCATGACGTAGAGGACCCCACCTGCAGGACAAATGACAATGAATTCTTTTGAATGAATCTTTTGGTACAGAAGACCATTCGAGGAACCATGGAACGCACCCCCATGGGCCCTAAGCGTGAGCCAGCAATTTGTTTGGGACTAATAACCGATTGATGCGTTGTTTGTGCACCCCCTGGGTCCTCGGGGTCATGGAGGTCAAAGCGGTAGGTGATCGATGAATTTGAATGTCACTGTAAACATTCAAAACCGAAGTTAGTTGGGGCCTCAGTAATTTGTAAGCTGAGGTCTTCATTTCAGGAGTTAACAAATTGAGGAACAGCTGCTGAGAACAAAACAAAGTGACGTTGCATTGTTGCTGTTTTGTGTTTTGTTGTTGTTGTTGAAATTTTCGTTTTCTGTGCCTGAAAATAGCCCCTGAACATGGTTGCTGATAATGAAATTTTCATTTTTTTTTTCCAGATTAAAGAAATATTTAGACGACTGAGAAGTTCCGATGGCTCAAGCTTGGCACAGGTATTGTATGTCCATTTTTGGGCATTGTTTAAATTTTCGTTTTCTGTTTGCCCTTATGGATGCAGATTCTTGAACACGGTTTCTGAAAAACGAAATTGTCCTTTTTTCCAGTACCAAGAAATATTTTGACGACTGAGCAGTGCTGGTGGGCATCTCATATTCGCAGCATCTCGGTGTAGCTTCGCGCAGATATTGTATGTCACCTTTTGGGCATAATTGAGCAAATATTTTCATTTATTGCGGGCCCTTAAGGCTAAAATGGTGCTTGGATTTTTGTACAGATTCAAAATGTATTTGGACGAGTAAATTGTCCGGATGGTCATCTCACGCATCTCGGTGGCTCACCTTGCACAGGTATTGTATGTCCGTTTTTGGGCGTATTTGAGAAAATAAGATATATTACAGTTATATTTCTGAAGCCATCAGAGATTAACACAGTTTTTACTTCAGCTTAGCTTAGAAACTTGCTCATAAAAGCTCGACCCAATATCAATACATATTGATAAACCAATCTGAGGTTGAAAAACCAATATGATCCCCTCCCAAATATTAAATAAACTACACCTTTCATTTTCAACAGGTGGCGCTGCTCCAGCATTCCATCACACCCTGGAGTGACACAAGACGAAGCAATATCTCAAATTGAATCGAGATGAATTTATGGTCAACCCTTTCGTAAACGAAATTACATCGCTTTTATTGTCCAGCGGAGGATAAGAAGATTATGAATCCACCCGCTTCCTGGATTTCTTCCAAACACCCCCCCCCCCCCCCCCCCCCCCCCCCCTCCTTAATCCGCCTAGGCTCAAATAAAAGGTGACGTCGCATAATCAGTTAATAACATGTACAATGTGCACGTAACAGCGTTTCCTTACTGCACAGGTTGGAGTGAAACCAATTTCCTTATACTAATTTTCATGACTTTTCCAGACATGACGAGAATATATCGAATTTCCAAACCAATGCACCAAGGTTTTAGAGTTCGCTCAGCTATCATTTCAACAGTTTTTCTTCATTTTCAGAAAACCACCGCCACATGTGAAGCAAATTTGAGAAAAAAATGCGCAGACGAAATTTTAGTTTGCAAAATTGTAGTATGGATGTAATCCAAAGTTTCATAAAACATTAATGATCACATAATCATTTGGCCAACAACTTATCACTATGGTCATCATTCATCAGCATTTGGCTGATCGACCGCCTCTAAGATAATGGCCACACAAATTTCCGATTTCCATGACCTTTCCATATCTGTTTCCACTTCTCCGAGTCATATCCATTTCTATGACTTTATGTCACATCCATTTGAATGACTTCATGCCATGTCCATTTCCGTTGCTTCATGTCACATCCTTTGAATGACTTCATGTCATGTCCATTTCCATGAATGCATGTCATGTCTAGGTCCATGTGAACATGAGTTAAAGTCTTCTGGCAAGTGTTTTTCGACCCCCAATGTCGTCCAATTAACCAAAAATTGGTCGAAATTAGCCTTTTTTTTTGGTAATTTCTCGGTAATTTCACGGGACAATGCGAGTTCACGGATGTGCCCGCTGCCACGCGGCCACCGCTTAATTCTCTTAATTTTCCCTAATTAAAACTGACGCGTGAACGTCTCCCGAACGAAATCTTGACCCCAAAATCAACGCGCGAAAAAAGACTCGTCAAAGTCGATTAAACAGAAGTGATCCTCGCTCTTTGTCTAATTGACTGGTGTATTTTTAGGATATCAAAGAAAAAGATACGAGAAGAAGGCATCCAATTAATTGGACGAGAACAAACCGGAAGGAAACGAAAGATTCACCAAAAATGGCCAACATTCAAAGACTAAGTCCATCACGACTCATCAACGGCTACATATACATTTTGTACATGTATGAACCAAACCTAATATTTCTTCAAAAGGGCAGTGGCACTTTCGCATTTTGCGGCACTTAGACCCTTTTGAATCCCACGTCGACTGGAGTCAATATACATGTAGCAATGACTTCAGTGGGATTGCAATGACTTCAATAGGACTGCAATGACTTCAATAGGACTGCAATGACTTCAATAGGATTGCAATGACTTCAGTAATATTGCAATGACTTCAGTAGGATTGCAATGACTTCAGTAGGATTGCAATGACTTCAGTAGGATTGCAATGACTTCAGTAATATTGCAATGACTTCAGTAGGATTGCAATGACTTCAGTAGGATTGCAATGACGTCAGTGGGAATTCAACGACTTCAGTAAGACTTTAATGACGTCATTGAATTCAAAGACTTCAGTGAGACTTCAGTGAGACTTCAATGAGACTTCAATGAGACAATGATTTTCAGTGAGACTTCAATGAGGCTATGACTCTCAGCGAGATTAATGACTTGTGGAACTTCTGACCTCAACAACATCATTGGGACTGCAGTGACTTCAGTTCAAGGATCAAGGATTCAAGGGGACCTCAAAGACTTCAACCAAGAAGTACACCTGACTTCACAATCGCCAAAGCAGCATATGAAGTCATCCCCAGAGCAGGCAATTGGACGCATTTTAACCAAATGAAGCAGGTCTGCATAATAAAATGGGAGTGAACCGTTGCTGAAAATGCTACCTGACGCTACCTGAGGAAACCCTTCCCGGCATGCAACTGGGCCGGGGATCAAACTTGGCCCGATAGGGTTTAACGAACCTGCTCGGTGTACACAAGGTGGAATTCGTACACTGAATAACTTAAAACTTTGTTCTCTTTCTCGGTGTTTTATGAACACACAGCAATCTAATCTGAATGCACATAAGTCTGATTATCAAAGACAGGCTTTCTTCGGCAAACTGGAGCAGACGAGAGGGCAAAGTGCAACAGACAACTTCCGACATCCCAGGAAAAAAAGTCTTCCGAAAGCTTACCCCAGTGAATCCATTGAAATCGATCACTTTTTCATTTGACCAGGTATTAATTATGAGAAACATCATCGAAATAACCAAACATTTTTTTTCATTTTTTTTATTTAGAAATGTGAGCTGAAATCCAACAGTTTTGGTTGTGTTTTTTTGATAAGTTCGTTTAAACAGCATTTTTTCAAATGTGCTCGAGAATATTGCATGCAAAATATTGTTTTAAAACATAATTTGCAAAATGGTCGATTTCAATGCAATTGTAATTTTCTTTAGAAATGGGAGTTGAAATCCATCAGTTTTGGTATGTGCTCGGTAATATTGATAGTAAAATATTGTTTTCAAAAATAGTTAACAAAATGGTCGATTTTAATGCATTTTTTGTAATTTGTTTTTACAAATGGTAGCTGAAATCCATCAGTTTTGATATGTGCTCGGTATATTGGTGGTAACAATATTGTTTTAAAATTACTTAACAAAATGGTCGATTTTAATGCATTTTTTGTCATTTTTTTTTTTTTACAAAATTCACCATTTTCGGTTCAATTTTAAAAAGAAGTTCGCCGATAAGAAACCAAAAATAGTGTATTTAGCCCAGATAATTCTAAACGACGGATTTTCAAAACGTGCTGGGTAATATTGATGATGTTTATCAGAAAAACCCATAGTCGAACTTTAAAAAAACTGAACTGGCAAGATTTTTAGATTCATGAATTTTAAGTTGTTTTAATTTTATTTTGCAGTTTGCTTTTATTTACTCATTTCTTTAATTGGTACTTGTCCATTAACGGAACTACCTGTTATGTTAGGGTAGGTTAGGTTAGGGTAGGTTAGGTTAGGTTAGGTTAGGTTAGGTTTGGTTAGGTTTTTTGAGCGTTTATACCTACCCTAACGTTACCTAACCAAACCTAACCAAACCTAACCTAACCAAACCTAACCTAACCTAACCTACCCTAACATAATATGTAGTTCCGTTAATGGACAAGTACCCTTTAATTTATTGGAAATGTGGGTTTAAGGGTTTAAGTAGGAATCCCTTTTTTAATTCATCAGTTTTGCTCCGCAGTAATACTAATCCACCTTTGTGGTCTAGTTTTGGAAACATTTTTCCAGGATTTTCAGCCAGTGTGGGCGCCATTTTGTTGTGGGAAGAGACGCGGACGGCCCTGACCTTTGACCCGGAAACCCCATCAACCCTTGCTCGACAGCAATTGCCTGAAATGCATTTGAAATTAAAATGCTCGTGGAGACGACAGCGATTGAAAGTCATGAATTTTTCATGACACGATCCGAACTAAAACGAACAGTAGGAAACTTTGACCTCAGCGATTACCCACTTGCTCAGAAAGTTTACGTGAAAACTGCCCCACATATATAGGTGGCGTGATATGCATGCACATGTAACAACTTCTCAGCTGTTTCTAAAAGCAATTAGTGACACGCAGTGAGACGAATTTTAAGTTGTTAAAAGTGGGATTACAAGAAAAATTAAAAGATATCAGGAATTTCACCTTTTCAAAAAATTAAGACTTGATTTTTTTTTTTTTTGTTTCATAAATTTGACCCAACAATGAGGAATTTCAACCATTAAAAACGCTTAAAAATTAAATCTTGTTTTAATTTTAGTAATCTTATTTTTCTTTTTTCAGAAATTTGGCCCAACAGCGTCCAGTGCACGAATTTTAAGTGGTTTTAAAGTGGGATTACCTTAAAATTAGACATGAATTTTAATTTAATTTTTTTCTCAGTTTTCAGAAATTTACCCAACAGCGTCCAGTGCACTCCCCTCGAATATCTCTCTTCGTCCAACTCCCCAATTTAATATTTTCGGGCCCGGAGGCGCCACGAGGAGAAATTATTCCGTCAAGGATTAATAAAGAAGGATAACGAGCGGATTAATCGGATCACGAAACCAAGGTGGGTCCTCGAACTTGATCGAGAATTTGCTTCGCACAGCCTGAGAATACACTACACGAGAATCTATTACCAGCGAGTCGATTGGAGCAAGTTCAATGCGAAATTTTGTGAGCATTTGCAAGAATAGTATGGAGCAAAGCCATCAAAGTACGGAAATGGTTAATCTGAATCCAAAAACTGCTACCAATAGCAAAAAATATTATGGAAATCTAGCAAACGCCACCAAAATCTAACAAATGCAAGCAAAAGGCTAACAATTGCTACCAGAAGTTAGAAAGTGCCACAAAAATTAACAAATGCCAGGAAAATCTAAAAAATTATCAAAATCTAACAAAGTCAAGGAAAATCTAAAAACAATTACCAAAATCTAACAAATTCAAGGAAAATCTAAAAAATTACCGAAATTTAACAAATAAGACCAAAATTAATAAATGCCAGGAAAATCTAAATAACTTACCAAAATTTTTAAAATGCTACCAAAATCTAACAAATTCAAGGAAAATCTAGAAAGAAATTACCAAAAGTTAAAAAATGCTACCAAAACCTAACAAGTGCAATGAAAATCTAAAAAAAAAATACAAAAAGTTTAAAAAATGCTACCAAAACCTAACAAATGCCAGAAAAATCTAAAAAATTACCAAAAGTTAACAAATGCCATAAAAATCGAAAAAATTACCAAAAGTTAAAAATATGCCACCAAAACCTAACAAATGCCAGGAAAATTTAAAAAAGCTGCCAAAATAAAGAAAATAGTGGCGAATTTAATCCAAACAAATAAACGATGCTACGTAAAAATGCCACAGTTTACTTACAGCAAGCTTTTGCTCTTAAAATTTGCTCATAAGTTCCCAACTTCGCAAAATTTGCAACTTTTCCAACCCAAACCGAGCAAACCCCACCAAAAAAGCTAACCAATTTTTTTTAAAGCCAAGAATTTCACTCGGAGCAACTTGGATCAAGTGCGTACCGATGCAAGTCAAGACTCAGCCGAGCACTCACCGCAGTCTCGCTCGTCCTCTCCGTCCCTGCAGTCGTGTCGTCCGTCGCACTTCCGGTCATCGTCGACGCAGTATCCGTCGTCGCAGCGGAACTGGCCCGCGCGGCACCAGCGGCCCTGACCCCTGACCGGAGCGACCAGCAGGACGAGGCAGCAGCAGAAGGGCAGAAAACGAAGCACAGGCAAGTTTAATCCCATGGTGAGCCGGAGCGAGATCCTCCTGATGGAGGAAGGACAACGTCCACGGGAGGCGACGATGGAGGACCGGATGTGGCCCTGCTGCCTGCACCGCGACGAGTCCGGGAGGCGAGTGTGGAGACGGAGAGGATCCGGAGGAGGAACAGGGTCGTGGAGGGGAGGGGAGGGAGCACCCAGGAGGAGGAGCCAACGAGGCCATCCATTGGATGGGAGGAACGTGACGTCACGAGGGCAACGCAGCGAGGACGCAGCTTCCGGTGGTGACGTCGAACCGATCCGGAAGGAATCCCCTCCCCGGAGGATCCGAGCCGACAGGGGGCGATCGAGTACTGAAAAAGATGCTCGGGAAACTAGTGTTTCCCCCGAAAATAAGACCTAGTGCTGCTCCATTTGGAGCGGGAAAAAGTATCGAAGTTACCCGAAAATAAGACCTAGCACTGCCATTTGCAGCAAAAAAGAATACTGAGGAAAGAGTGTTGAAGAAGTGATTGACGACTGAAGAAGTGAAAGGGATGGTGGTGTAAGTTAATTGAGTGTAAGTGGTGTAAGTGAAAACTTGAAAGTGTTTAAAATGTGCATTGGAATAGCTGCATTGTTTGCAGGTTTAAAACTGACTTGAACCACCATCTCTTTAACTCAGCCCTTCAATTATCAGCGAGGATTTAATTGAAAATAAGCAAAGACTCAGCGAAAGTGAGTCAAGACTGAACTCAACGTACATGTATGAGCAAAAACTCGACTCAAAACGAGCAAAAACCCAACTCAACATGATAAAGACTCGACTCAACATATGAGTAAAGACTCAAATCAACATTTGAGCAAAGACTGAACCCAACACGAGCAAAGACTCAAATCAACATTTGAGCAAAGACTCGAATCAACATTTGAGCAAAGACTGGACTCAACATATGAGTAAAGACTCAAGTCAACACGAGCAAAGACTCGAATCAACATTTGAGCAAAGACTCGACTCAACATATGAGCAAAGACTCGACTCAACATATGAGTAAAGACTCAAGTCAACACGAGCAAAGACTCAAATGAAGCTGAGCAGAAATTTGCATCATCAACTCGAAAACCAAAACGAAAATGAACAAAGACTTCATGGAAGACCAGCAAATACTTAAAACTATTAGGCTTTTTTTTTTTTTTTTTTTCAGTGACGTCACTGCATCACTTGAACGGGGAGTGTTCGAGCATTACATGACCACAAGATGCACAAGATACATTCGTCACCCTCCCCCTCCTTGGATGTAGTGTATAACATCATCAACAACTGAGAAAATTTCGATTTTTATGATTATCATAGCAAAAGTGATGAAGACAAAGATGCATTTCACCGAAAACCACATTTACGGGTTGACACATTAGGGATTTTAACCCAAAAAATGCTAGTATGATAGTATTTGACCCCGGTAATACTCGAACGTTCCCCAATAGACACGCGGGGGCCAATCAAAAACGCCTTCCCTGTTATTAATGGGGTTCGTGGTCAATTGTTAATTCCTGGACACCCGGAGAGCCCTGCGAAAAAACGGCCACCAAAATCGGTCATAAAATGAGGAGGGGGTGGGGACGAAAATAAAATACATCGGGGGGAGGCGAGGGGAGGGGGAGGGTAATCAGCGGCATTTGAAATACGACGACCAAATAATTCATAAAAATAAAAATGTAAATACCCCAAAACCCCCCAGGGAGTAATAAGGAAGTGAACGCGGTTGTGGTCATCACTCATTAGCAGGGAAGAACTGACCACGAATGCGATGGAGAAAGTGGAAATGTGGAAAAGTGGAAAAGTGAAATCTGTTGTTTTTCTTGACAGGTCCGAGCGCAAAGACCTCTTTCGGTGGCCGAAAACGAAGTCGAGCGAAGGCTGGACGTGAATAACAAGTGGGGGGTCAGCAGAAGGAACATCCGTGTCCGAATAGCGAGAAAAGACCAAGAATCAAGTGACCAAATTGGGGGTAAAATGCAACGAAAGAGACACGAACAATATTTTTGGGATGTGGGCAAAATCTGACCACTGGTCAAGGCTTCCTGTCCACTCGTAATTTTTTGGCTTCATTTTGGTCTTAAGACCCATTGAAAGTGCGTTGTGACTTTGGGGACACCCTGCATAACATTACCAAATACAATTTCTCCTTTCCTGATCAACGTATTAAAATAATTTTTTTGTAAACATTAATAGGGACTCGCGTTTTATGGGATGTGCTCTCGTCAACTTATGGAAATGCATATCATATTAATAAAAACGATAATTCTAGGTTTGACCTCTTATTTTGCTTTATGGGCGATAGAGGGCAGCACCTGCCGCCTGAATGGGAATAGAAGGGATTTACTTCGTTTGCAAAATAAATAATATCTGGAAAAATTATTAAACCGAAATGCCTTTTCATTTTATATAGCGCGGGAACTTACTGTCAACATAAACTTTGAATTAAAACATTTAGTTTCATTTGAAGTTATCATATCTGTACAAAATTATCAAAATTCAAATGCAAAAAAATCACTTTCAATGGGCATTAAGTTGGCTTTTCTTACACATTCTTGAGACCAAATTCCAATTAAGGAGAGTACAAATAAAATTTGTTGCAAAAATTACTGCAGGTTTTTTAAGTTAAAAAGGGCCACGGATCCCCCATAAAAATCCTAACCAGGATACGAACGCCCTCGCCCGACCTAACAGTGTCAACTATTTCTAAAAAAAACAAACAGTGGTTGATCAAAAACCTGAAAAGTTTTTAAGCCAGATTTTCAAATTCATTTAAATTCCTGGCTAAAAGCGCCGCGGCTTAAAGACGGCGGCGTGATGAAATGTCGAGCTAAAAGGCTAGTGAAATTTGAGAAAAATTTCAAAAACTCGATTTTTAATCTTCGTTTTTTTCCCCAGTTACTTATCATAAATTTCACCGGGGATTAAAAACGCGGTGCGCGGAGGTGATGACCGAATCAAAAGTGGAAACATTAATCTCTCGCCCACTTACACGCGGAGGTCAAGGGTCAACCAACAGGATGACAAATGATGGATTTTAGCCAAAATTGTCAGGTAAAAACATTTCAACCAAATTTTCAAATTTTTGAAAAGAAATACGATTTCATTTGCAACATTTGCATAATTCCCATCTCCCAAAAGATAAGATAGCGACGTAACACTTGAACGCCCCTTTGTTAGAGGGTGAACCACTAGCGCCCCCTAGTGTTCCAAACCACCTTCCCCCCTATCTCCAATTGGCACCGGGGGCGGCAGTTGGCAATTTTCGATTAATGATTAAACTGCAATCTGGTCGATTTTTGATTTATTAGGCCGCAAAAATAATTTACGCTTCATAACGAGGCGATTTACGAACCGTAAATTCATCTCGTTTTTTAGGTGAGCTCGTAACTCAGCCTCCCCCTCACCCCTCACCCCACCCCCCAAATTGGGGTTTAGGCGCAGAGGTTAATTAAAATAACCGCTTGACCGAACAATTAGCCAGGCTAATATAAGCTGGGCAATTAAAGCGGTTAATCGACCTCCCCTCCCAGCCCCCAAACCACAAATCGATCGACTGAAATCACTAAACTGCCCCTTCCAAGCCATCCCGCGTTAACGCATTAAACTGATTTCTTCCTATGTAAATTTTTCATCTACTGTTGCCTCGTACGATTTTTCTCATGCCGTTAAGGCCCATCGAAAGTGCGATGTGATTTTGGGGACACCCTGCACAAAATTGCGCAACTTAATTTCTCGATCCTTTCCTGATTAACATATTAAAATATTTTATTTTGTAAACATTAACAGGGACTCGCGTTTTATTGGATGAGCTCTTGACAACTTGTGGAAATGCATATGATATAAATAAAAACGATAATTCTACGTTTGACTTTTTATTTTGCTTTATGAGCGATAGATGGCAGCACCTGCCGTCTGAATGGCAATATAAGAGATGTAGAATTCGGAACAATTCTAAAAACGAAATATCTTTTCATTTTATATAGCGCAGGAACTTACTGTTAATAAAAACTTCGAATTAAAACATTTAGTTTCATTTGAAATTATCATATCTGTCCAAAATTATCAAAATTCAATTGCATAAAATCACTTTCGATGAGCCTTAATTACGTAGTTTATCAACAAACAAAATTAAAATAAGATTAGAAAAAATTCGAAAAATGCACGCGCGCACATTCCAATTTCAGGCGCGTGCCCAGTTCGCGCATGCGCAATTTCGAAAATTTTTTCGAATCTTCATTCCATTTTTTTGTCTCCAATTTTTCCCGAATAAGATAGGTTGGAAAATCGAGGAAATTATTCAAACAAGCTGTCTGTCTCTTCGGTAGAGACGTGAAATATGCCAAGTACGTACATGTATCAGAAATTAAAAAACTACGGCTGCCCCTGGCCTGCAGGCAATCACTGCCAGTCGGAGAGCAATCGGGGAAAAGCTGCGTTCCAACTGCCGCGGCCGGGCCGCGCACCAAATTCGAATTCACGTGACCAGGTCACGTGCGTTCTATTTCAAGGCGAATTCCAGAACAGGAAAAACAAAATGGCCGCTCGGAATATATCGCTCATCTTGAAACTGCAAGTATGCATACGTGTAAGTACGTGTAATCTGCAGTAATTGATTTTCTTTGGCCGATCAGTGCCAGAGTCTCCCTCCAGCCGAGCCCCCGACGGCCTTTCACGCAAGAATGCGCGGGGAACAAAAGCCCCCGAAAGGCTAAAATTAGCCCCGTTATCGTTATCGGGGGCTGTGGAACGCGCTTCGGCCACTTGAATCTGTCCCTGATTGTCGCATTCTGGGGCGGCGAATCGGGCTAAATATACCAGGAAATATCGCCGAAAATCAAGCCTAATAACCAACACCATCCACTGGAGCCCCTGGAAAATTAATGTACGAACGCTTTCAATAAGGCCTGCGCGTGACTTCCGCTTCCGGTTCCATCCGGGAATGCGCCGCTCCCACTCCATCGACTATTTTCGATCGGAATTTTCCCTGGCCCGGATTCCAGTCCGGGCGATATTCGGGCTAATGGGATCGAAGAGTTAATTACGCCCGTTTTCGCTCCTCGTACTCCACATTCTAAATGTGGATCCCCCGGCAAGGTTAATCACCCGATAAACAACGATAAGGCCCATTGAAAGTGCGTTGTTGACTTTGGGGACACCCTGCATAAAATTGCCAAATACAATTTCTTCTTTCCTGATCAACGTATGAAAATAATTTTTTTTGTAAACATGAACAGGGACTCGCGTTTTTTGACATGTGTGCTCTTGACAACTTGTGGAAATGTATATAATATTACTAAAAACGATAATTCTACGTTTGACCTCTTATTTTGCTTTATGGGCGATAGATGGCAGCACCTGCCGTCTGAATGGGAATAGAAGGGATTTACTAGCGTTTGCAAAATAAAGAATATCTGGAACTTACTATGAACATAAACTGTGAATTAAAACATCTAGTTTCATTTGAAATTATCATATCTGTCCAAAATCATCGAAATTCAATTGCAAAAAATCACTTTCAATGGGCTTTAACATCGTAATGGAGGTTGCAGAATTTTCTACAGTGTTGCCACTCAGATTTCTATACGATATCCCTACCATGCGCGTGCAATGGACAGAATTCGAATATCACATCCGAGCCGAAAAAGTGATGCCAGGCTGATCGCAGCGCTAGTAAGTTTGAAATCCTGCATTTTTTACACAAAAAAAATCCTGTTTTCCTCACTTCTAAATTCCCGTAACAATCCGAATTTTCGATTGCGGACCACGACCCCATCAGGGCCCTATTGTTGGCGTCTCACCGCTTGACAAAGGCCTTTATGCTGGAGCGGCGGCCATCTTGGGGCTCCCCGCCAGACCGAGCTGCCACCTACGGCGTGAGCAGTCGTCATTGGATATGAGCGGACATTTCAGGGGTCCAAAAGGGAAAAAGAGACGAAATGAACAAAGCGGAAAAAAAAGGGAAGACGAGATGATGACAACTAACCCGTGAAAAAAAAGCCCCCCCCCCCCCCTCGGACAATGGCTATTGTCCCACTAACGAGGGAATGGACATGAGGGGAGTGAACAGGACATGTGGGCTCTAAGGGGCACTTCAGAAAGGACGTCACACCCTTTCAGACCCCATCCGTGGCACAGGGCCTTTGCTTGGATTTCATGTCTCATATTTTCATTACGTGTTAGGTTACATTTTATCACAGAATTTAGCAAAAGAACATTTTAGTCACTGTAATGACACTGTTGACCATATTTCATATGCGGCCTCTACACGGCCAAAAAACTGTCAATACTGGAATCGTCAATTGTAGTGGCAGTAGTGTCACGGTAGTGCCCATACAACCCACGACACTACACGATC
>JAQFYZ010001258.1:0-25548 GCA_034695085.1 Cylindroiulus punctatus | reverse complement strand
ATAAAAAGTCAAACATAGAATTATCGTTTTTATTAATATCATATGCATTTCCACAAGTTGTCAAGAGCACATCCAATGCAACGCAAGTCCCTCTTAATGTTTACAAAAAAAAATACTTTAATATGTTGATCAGTAAAGGAGAAAAAGTGGTTCGCAATTTTGTGCAGGGTGTCCCCAAAGTCGCAACGCCCTTTCGATGGGCCTTAAGGACCGATAACGATGAGATAATTGTCCATTTTAATAGCAGTAAACTTTGTAATGTTAAACATTTCTGTAAACAGTTTTTGAGCTCTATCTTTGCTCTGGTTTAGTCCTTAGAAAAATACAATGTCATGTATCAGTTTCAGCAATTAAATAAGTATTTCTCGTATTTGAATCGACTTAGTTCGGAAAAAGTGAAGAGTTGGGCAAAATGTGTTCTTAATTCACTTCCTGCAAATCGACGATCAATCTTGCTTCTTGGCTTTTTTCAATGCTTGGCTGACCAGTGGTCAGTATTCCGCTGTTGTTCGAGCAGTGAGATAACCTATGGCACGAGCATTGGAGAAAGCGAATTTATAGGCTGATGTAACTCGAATCGTGTTACGTCTTCTTTTAGTACCCCGTATATTTTGGGCGCTAGAAAAAATCCAGATATGGCACGCTGTAAGCGGGGGACACCCAAACAGCTTCATATCATCGAATAAATACGTTTTCGGCATTGACCAGAATACAAAAATATAACGGATGGACTCGTCCATTGTCCAGCACTGCCAGCAATCTCGAACGCTGTTGCTCCATCGCAAATGTGACATCAAGATAGGAAAGTATCACAGGAGTAAGTGTCCGATTCTGTCCGGTTAGATTGATGGCATCATATGTCCTGAGCGATGCCATTGTATTAATGTCTGATGCAAGGCCGAAGTTTGACCAGTGGTCATTACTGATTGCCACGCTCGCTGGCCGTGCGTCAATGCGCTGGGCTTTTGTCAGCGGTCATCAATAGCCGTTGACCAGCGGTCAAACGGGGAATGATACTGCCAAATATCGGCCAGTTTGCCAAGGATTCGTGCGAGGTATAAGATTTTCAATTTTGAAGACAGCACAATCCGATGAAATCGCCCAGGTGTCACCATGGTAACGACGGCCATGCTCAGATGCTCCAACTTTGCAGGTCGAGTTTCTAATGCCAACGGCAAGCCGTGATGGCGTACGATTAACAGCGTACATTTGCTTCAGGTTTTTTGGGACACAATTGGCTGCACTACGGAGTATGCCCTGTTCCGCCATTGACACTCAGAAAATGGACTTCTCCTAACGTAGTGCATCGATATAAGGAAATTATGTTTTTAGCTAAGTTTATGGTAGGTTAAGCAAAAAAATTCTAATGATAAATTGCATAGGACATATGTATTTGTGCAGACTACGATGTGGACAGATTGAAATAAGTTTCACTGCTCATATTGTGTGCACATTTAAAGTGGGGCATATTCTGCTGTGTATATGCATACGTTTAAACTTAGATGGTGATTGTTTTCCACATATTTCATCTCTCTCTCTGATATGCCAAAATGATTTGGTTTTGGCTTTTTTCGAATCTAACGTGGATTGCATTAATGACCCCATTATTTAATTACAAAAAACGGCACTAATCTGGTCCTTTGTGTGTTACGAACTTGCATTGTGTCTACCCTAGGCGATTTTTACCAATTTCACTTCATTAATTGCGTTGAACGTTATTAATAGCACTCGGTCCTATTTGCAGCATTGCTTTATGGTGGTTTTTCCTCTTTTGTTCGAACGTTTTTTTTTGGAAATTTTTGTCGGATTTCCTGCCGGTTTTTATTTGCCTCGTTTAATGCAAGACCTAGTATTAAGAGTTCCTGAACTTAGTAATTAAGCGGTTCCATTGACTCAGTCTGCAGGCGAACTACCTTTAAATTAAACTGCTTTTCTGGATCCAATGTAATTGTTCTTCTAACGAGTGGTTGAATGAAACGAATAATTAAAGACAATCCATTTACGTTTTTTCATTCGCTATTTCCTGGCAGCTTTACTCTGTAATTGAAGTTTATGAGTAAAGCAAAAGTCTAATTTGTTAATCTCTACTGATTTTAATGACTTAATACTAAATTAACTGTTTTGCACGCAGTCATCATTGTAACTGATGGGAGTTTGCGTGAACATGTTTAGAGAAACATATTGATGAAATAAACGTCTTTAGCTAATAGTGATGTATTCCAAACATGCTAAAAGGCTCTAAACTTTTAAATCTATTAGCTTTTCTGGATGGGTCTTAAGGCAAATCATTCAAGTCCCTCGTAGGAGAGGGATTGGGGTGAATGATGATATAAAGCGAAAACTATGACAATTTTTGCTAAAGAAAAAAAAGATCGTTTTGATGGGCAAAATTGATACAGTCCCATTAAAGTTTTACGACCCTGGCAATCGACTTCGCCGCACTTTCACGCCTCTTTCGTAACAAAAGAAGAAATTACTTCCGTTTTTCTGGATATTGGCAAAGTGCAGCTTATGGGAGAAAATACACAGAAACGAGAAGGGGATCCCCTGTTTTTGTGCTCGTGCCACATTTTTATGAGGATCAGTCAGTTATTAAAATAAGGAAGCAGCGAAAGTACGAGTTATGTCCTTTTATGTGACTTTCCCCCAGCTTTGCTCATGTACATGTCGTTAAAATATCTCGAATCAAAATGAACACGAACACAATTATAGAACGTGTTAAGGTTGAGACGTCAACATTATTGTCCTCAAGAGACAATTTACTACTCACCTACTGCTGCATAAGAATATAATTCCCACAAAAATGTGTTCTGCGTCTTCTGAAATAGTCTTAATGGTTAACTATTAAGTGGTTTAAGTTAGTAATTAATCATATTTTAAAAAGATTTGCTTATAAAAGGACATGTAGAATAACTGCTCTAAAGTATACACGTACAGGCTCAAAAATCAAGATTGTACATGCTTCGAGCCCGTGCGAACATGGTTTCATTTGAAATTATACAGCAATTATACTTGAAACTATGTATACAATATGAATACAGATGACCATATTACAGGTATTAAGAAATTTGAAGAGGATCGAACCAAAACCATACCTTCTGGTATTTAATTTTGAAATCGAAAAATTGAATTTAATGGAATCTACAGCGTTTATGTGCAAATATGTTGTTTTTCAAACTGAGTTTGCACACGGCACTATTTAATTATGGGCTTTCCTTATGGCTCGTGGACAAGCAGTGATTGCCTGATGATAGGGGAAGCTAAATTAGAATTAGTTTAGTGCCAAACAAATCTTTGTTTAGATAGTCAATATGTTTCAGTGCAGGCCATATGGCATATTACAGGTATGATGTTTGTTTTGCTTTGAGCATGGAGGATGCAACATCGAGATGAACTGTAGAATATTGCTAGGCTTGGTTATACAGATCATTTTGCTTGAATTAATTGCTACATTTTTTGGGAATTTATGAGCACTTAGATCTTCAATTTAAGGTTTTTGGGATCGTATTTAATGGCAGTAGATGACGGCACAAGTAAATGCATGTGATAAGACCTCAAACGCCCACTGAAAGCCAGAGTGAAATTTGAACACTCTTGACGTGGCTTTACTGCATGAACTATTGTCCTTTATCCCAAATTCCCAGAAATTACATGTGCAATTGTTATGAATTCCAACCGCTATAGATTATCGGATATCACGCACCATGGCAACGTAGTTCAGCCGCTCGATCTCGACCTTTCTTTAACATGGCCAATAATTAATTTATCCTTAAATTAAATTTTGATCTTTGCATTTTTAGCTAGTTATAAACATAAAAAAGCGATTTTGCCTCCTTTTCGAGCCGCTTTTATCGCAACAAGTCACCGGCGTTAATTAAAGCCAAGGCGTGCTCGCATTTAGCTTTTTTTCGCTCTTCGATGGCAACCTTTGCCAATCCCGAGCATATTATTTACATTGCTTTTAATCGTGTTTTTATACCGGAGCACGTAATCTCATTTGCTTAAAAATCGTATTAAGCCGGCTTTTCACGCTCATTTCTTTTCATCATTTTTAATTGAACGCCAGCGGAAAAAAGCCATATTGATTCCCACGTTGATCGTTATCTTTACAAATAAATGCTCGAAAATGTTCATCAACTTAATGGCGATTGCGGCGCTTAAACCATCCTTGACTAAGTTTTAGGGAAAATTTGCGAGAGCAGGCTAAGTAGCCTATTGGCTGCCAACTTAAAGCTAGTGATAAAACACAGAGCGGCTAATTAAAGTTATAAAGCCATTTGCTGGAAGCCCAAGCCCCATTTAGGCTTCAGCTTATTGCATTTTTCTACGCATTTTGCAGCTACTCGCTGAATTTCGGTAATTAATTACCATATATTGCGCTGATGCGTGTTTACAAACCCGCTGAAATATCGCCACAATCTAGTGGAAATGGATGGGGGTCATGAGTCTTTCCAGTCGAATTTTGCCAGCCATGCCATCCATCTGGCTGTCAGATATGACTTCGAAGCCAAAAAATTACTAATTTGGATAGTGGAGTTCAGGCATAATGTAGCAGGGGAGGTTGCACGATGACGGTTAATTTTTGAGGTTAAAAATTACTGAAGGTACTGCAAATTTCGTCACGTAATCAAGCATGGCTTTCGTCAAAACTCTGCTTTGATATGAAACCTAATTTACGTGCTGATGACAACCCTTGAAATTGAATGTTTTCGAGATAACTTAAACCACATTACGGTTTGGATACTTTACAAACCCAGTTAATCTAGTGTCTGTTTCAGCTGTCGCTAACCACCTGGCAATCGCTGCTATCCTATGAGCCGGTAGTAGAACCTCATGTGCACCTTACAATAGAGTAGGGCCTATATCGATAATTTTAAAGCACAGATATTGTACGTCAATTATCTGCTATTGGTTCTTAATAGTGGAAAAACAATTTCGTTCGCCTCTGTGACCCTGGCCAGACGGCGCCCACATGACTACCCCTTTACATGAGCAAATAAGTTTGTGAATTTTCAGAAAAAAAACTGGCTTTTATACAGTCTAAAAATTTGCAAAATAAGTTTCTAAAAGTTACCCCACTTGGTGGGCGTCTCCTTGCGGTTTAAAGGTTGGCAGTGATTGCCTGACGACAGGGGCAGTAAAATTAGTTACATTTTTATGTTAGTTAAGGTTGCTAAACACTGACTTGTTGGCTCCCGATTTGTTAACCTTTCCATAAGAGCCACTTAGTGCCGGTACTTCTCGAATGGCTTTTATAGTCTAAAAATTTGCAAAATGAGTTTCTGCCAGTTACCCTTGATGGTGGGCCTCTCCTTGCGATTTAAAGGTTGGCAGTGATTGCCTGACGACAGGGGCAGTAAAATTAAAGTTACATTTATGTTAGTTAAGGTTGCTAAACACTGACTTGTTGGCTCCCGATTTGTTAACCTTTCCATAAGAGCCACTTAGTGCCGGTACTTCTCGAATGGCTCGGTCATAACGAAGTAGTTGCCTTCGTGGTTTTCTATCGTCAGGTGGGTAAGTGCTTATAATTGGGCCTCGCTAAATTAATACCCTCTTCGGCTCTTAAGAAATCCATCGAGCCCGTCGTAAAATCGACTGTCGGTTTATTCCCTCGTCGTTCTGCTATATTTATGCAGAAAGAGCATGGCGCCAAAAAAGCCCCCAAAAGCCACTGTTCAGCACGTACTGCCTGGCCTTATGAAAAGCTGAGCCTTTTATTACGAAAATGGTCGTTGCGCACAAATAGAAATACGTGTCTAACGAAGCCCGCGGGGAATTAGAAAACGATGAGTTCTGATGTAGACCCAATTAAAAATCCGCGGGGGACGAACAGGGGGTGAAGACGCAGTGGGTGAACCAAAACCAACTTTTATTAGCGCATCACTGCTTATGAAGGATGAGGTGGAGAAAAGGTGAACCGAGTTGAGAGGAAACCACCAACATCTTTTTCACAATTTTTGAATGTGGATTTACGTGGAAATTACGTCACACACAAATTGAACGATGACGGTCTTAAGATGAGGTAGGAGTCGGGCAGACGCTCGATTTGTAGTCACGTGTTATCAGGTTTCAGTAAAATGGTATACATGGGATGGGGTAAAGAATAACATTTACTGGTGTTGGCCGTGGATTGAACAGCAGGGGTGAACATCTTCCCTGGCCAGTAAAAATACGAAGTTATGAAGAACCTACTCGATTGGTTGGCGATTAATATTACAAAATGTCCTTCTATAACAACTGTGTAAAATTCCATTGGAACCTATCCAAACTTTTCCATATCAATGCTAAGAAGCACATTGCATTGAGACTCCCACAGATGTCCATTTCTGGGAAGAATTGAGTTAAATTGGTATTCTGAATCACAAAGGTATTACATACACATTGTGCGCAAATAGCTCTCGTACAGCCACGGAGGCAGGACATAGCCGATGTGACAAATGTGACAAAATGTGACAATTTGCAACCTGTGTGACAGATGTGACGAAATGTGACAATTTCTGTAAAAAATGGAAAATAATGTGACAAATGCAACAAATAAAGAGAGAAACCTCTTTTATGTATGACCTATCTGTCAAATTATAAGGGAGACTAATCTCAAAAAAAGTCTGTTGATGAAGAGGAAATTACCAAAAAGAAGGAAAAAGCCCAAAAATATTGCATGCAGGAACGGAGATGTTACATGAGGCCTGCAGTACTAGCCGCACAGATGTTGTAAAAGTAGAAGCTGCAAATGCCATCATTCATAGTGGCAAGGTGGCAATAGAGCTTGCTGATGAAAACTTGAATCAGTTATCCAAAACGTGTGTAAAAAGGGAAAAAACAAATTGAATAAAATGTCACATTTTTGCAGATACACTGTACAGTATATTTTGTGAGAATTTTGATGAACTAAGAATCAATTGCATAACATTTACATGCGAAAAAATGTGACAAATGCGATATTTGCATGTGACAAAATGTGACAAATGCCCAATTCTTGGATGTGACAAAATGTGACATAGCTGGCCACATGCCCGGGAATATCTCACTGTCGGTACACATTTGTTGTGCAAAAACATTGTATATCATCATTCTAATTGGATTTATTGTTGGTCTGAAAATATTGTTTTCAACGATTGGGCGAGGTCACAAATATGATTTCATCTTTTCGTGATTCTGAACAACTATAGGCAATGGACAAGCAGTACCTACTCCCCTGTAGTGACTTGGTGTTACAGCGAATGCACACAACGAAGCTTAGTGATTTCGACTCTTTATTTACAACTGTAATGCCCTCGCTGTGTTGGTCAATTTTCCCCCACAATTCGAGGTGCAGTCTTGACCGATTGACATTGACCTCTGGCGCCACGCATAATTGGCTGTTTAAAGCGTCTTCCATTGTGTTTCGTGCGACCACTGGTCAGTCCATTCGAATGAGTTTATGAGTGTTGTGTTCGGGTCACCTAGAATAAATCTGTGCGAGCGGATGATTAGGAATGGGCCAATGAAGGGATTGTCCATCAGAAATTAGATTAGCATCGGGCATTACTAACTCCGTGCCACTCCGCGATGCTGCAACACAATTTGGTCAGATGTAACGATCTCATTTAGTCTGACCATTGGTCAGTAACCGTATTTAATCCAATCTCGGTGCTCCTTCACTCCATCGATTCGACTCACTGCTGTTTTTTCTCCTTTTCTTTTTCTGTCCGTGTTTATTTGCAAAACGAATCGGTGTTGATTAAAGGCGAGAAAGGCTGCCATTGAAATGCACAATTCAACGACTCAGGTGGCGCCACTGTTCGGCTTGACCCAATGACAAATGACTGCTGATGGCGCCTCACGTTGTCCAGAAAGCTTTCTTATAATGGAATCGGGACAGACAATTTGACCGTTGATAGGCTGCGTTGACATTAGAAGAAAACAGAACGAATAAGCTCAACTTTATTGGTCTTTGAAACTTTCGTATTTTAAGTGACAATGAAGACTAGAAGACTAAATCCCTCTTTAGAAAAGTGTGCATGGTGTAATAATATATTTTAGGTAGTTGTCAGGGCCATACTGTACATATTGTCCTGCTAGCAGTGATTGTCCCATTTCAGGGGCACATAAATAAAAATTGCGTTTTAGATTTGCTTGGTTAGGTTAGGTTTGGTTAGCTGTACAAAAAAAACATCGAAAAATAAATAACTTAAAAACTAAAAGATTAAAAATGAAAACACAAAGAATAAATTATGCTACATAGAACAAGTGTTGCATTATCTTTATATGTGTACATGTACAGTATTAGACTTGTGCTATAATATGTACATTTTTGCACATAAGGTCAAGGCATGAAGGAACTTAATGAAGATAAGAACGTATAAATTAAAAGTAGATTAATGCAATTAGATATTGCGTATTTTTCCATGTATGTTCACGAACAAGGTTTATAACAAAACGAATGGAAAGCGAAATTGTTGTCCAACGAATGCAGTACAGTAGTCAATAGGAACTAAAATTTGGGTGCTGTTTCTGGATGTTAAATGAAAATATCAAATATTTTAACTTAAATATAAAGAATCTAGCTTAAGTAATTTAAATTTTCAAATTTAATATTACGATTATGCGAATTGCTCGAATTGGGAGGAATACCACGTTCAAAAATCTAAAATTAATTTAATTGTTCTGCCGACCATAATTTAAATTCTGAGCACATTTGATCATTATGCTCGCTGATGCCTGCTGAATGCTTTATTTTTTTGGAAAATGTAGAAATGGAGGTAAAAGCTGTCGTTGCGTTACATACTGCTCGATTCGGGATTGAAAAATCAATGTTTTATCACGCGCAAACAAAAGAAATCCAGGTCATGTTTGGGAACCCAAAAACGAGAAATCAAAGGTGTTGAAAGGGTATTCTGGAGATAAGGGATTGGGAAATAATATAAGGGGGTAGTAGTGTCGCCCCTTTTTGGTTGACAGTGCTTTGCACGTGAAAACAACAATAAAAAACTCGAAGTATCCTCCGGGAATGTCCGCGTGTGTTTTTAGCAGAAAATGCAATGCAAATTGGCTCTTAGCATTACTCTACTTGGCCATTGCCAATCACCAGGGGGTTGGATTTTTTGTGGAGAAATGCATGGTTTTGTCTTTTTAGAAGATAAATACGAAAAGAGTAAAAGGCATCGCATGCGACGCAAACCCTTATCGCAAAAAAATGAAAAAAAGGAGGGGGAAAATCCGACTGTTTTTAAAGTGAACAAAAAATTCTGAGGCATCGGAAGCGATTTAGACAGATTGACGTAAAAGGTGAATTGCCAGAGAGATGGATAGACGAGGGTGATGCTGAGAAATTGAAATCCCCGAAAAAAACATTCGGAATTTGAGCGTAAAAAGATCTAGTGTTTTTTGAATGCTCAGGATTGAATTTCATCTGTGTCTTTTATGAGCAAGGATTTGTATTGTGAACGAAATCGTTACGACATTCCGTTTTTTATCCTTTGAGCATCCAAGCAGCTTGGATGTTAACTTACTGGATGGGATAATTAATTTCGCAAATGCGGCAATTACTTCGTCTTCATTTGATGGTAACAACTCTGGTTAGAATCTGTTATCATTAAGCATCAATTTAAGTCATTTTCGTGATTGTGTTAGGGAACGAAGTGTGATATACACTTGTATCGTGTATTATCATGATGGAACTCTGCCAAAACAACGTTATACTCATTATAGTGGAAAAACTTTGAATTTTGAGTGGTTTGCAGTTAAAGTTGAAATTGTTGCTCAAATCCAAATCTTTCATAATGTGGCTGTGAATGTCTAGAATCCATACAATTCTGTACATAATGTGCATAAAAGCGCTGAATTATCTGAATGCAATAATATGAACGAAAGTGTGCTTTCCTGTACGAAAACAATTTTAAAGAAACAGTAAGTCGAATATAGAGTTTAAGAGCAATCGCACTCATTTGATTCATCTTGCTTACGATAGAAATTCGGGGGTAATTTCTCAAGAATGTACTAGGTCTGTTTTAGAAGACGGTGTAAATTTCTACCTCAGTATTTCCCAGGAAAATCGTAACTATCGTTCTCTTGTAAGGTCCACTTATTGATTTTAACTTGAACTCTTCCGGTCCATTTTCATGGCGTTTTCTTGATTCCTTCGGGGCTTGTTTAATATACCCGCTGTAGTTTCGCGTGAAATTTGCAATGAACAGACACTTCTTTAATTAAATTAATTACGGCTCAACCGAGTGCAGTCTGGGAAGCCAAATAGTAGCGTTGCAGTGGATGTTCGTGCTAATTAATGAAGTGAGGGAACGAATGGTCATTTCTTAAACTGATCTCTCCAGGAGGGCCCCACCCTGCGTGCATGTATCAAAGTGCTCTGACCCTCAATACCTCATTAACTGTATCACTTTCAGCACTTCAAAAATAAAGCACACGCAGACGCCATGATGCTCTAAGAGTTCCTTTGAATACTGACTTGATTACTAAAATTAAGCTCACATGCATATATTCTTAGATTGTACAAGACCAATCATTTTTACGTGGCCTCAGTTGAGTATAATAATCATACGTATGTATAACTTATTGTTTTATCGCTTTAACTAAAGCTCAGAATTTGTGTAGATTCATGTTGATAAGCAACATGACATTAATTACCCTTATCCAACAATTGGACCTAGACTGACCGACCAGAGTTACAAAAATGAAAATGTGTGCATCACTTTGCATCAACACATGGTTACGCTAATATTGAAATTACGATAGCCTTCTTTCAAAGTTTCGTTGGCCGTACAAGTTCTACATGTGCGTCCACGCCATAAGTAACAAATGTCGAATTCAATTGTGCCCAAAACAGCGCATACAAAATGCGTGCTTTAAACCATCGATGTACTGTATTTGATAGACACACTGAATCCTTTGCAAGTGCATTTCAAAGTTGGACCAATAGTAGTGGATTCGAATTAACTCGGAGTTCCATAAACGGATTGGAATGGCGAGTTCGACCACCTCAGTGGTTATGTTTAAACCTGGAGGTGATTTTCATGCAGATTTTCGTAGGCGGACTTCTCCCTATAATGTATAAAGTGGATTATTGTTGACACTTACAACTGCGTGCTTGTCCTGCGTGCCTGGGAGGCAACAGCTATACTCTTTCGTTGTCCTGACGTTGTGCTATTGCGTCTGAAATCCACAGCAACGAATGATTTAGGCTCGGGGCAAACCCTAGTTCAGTCGCCGCGTTTTTTGGGCACGATTTTGCGTTTGCAAAAGAGCAAAAGAATTTTGAAATGTTGTTTGAGAGCGAATGCATAATGGGATTTCTGTTTAATATCACGGTGGACCCCTCCACGAGATCACTCTTTACCGTGGAAGAAGGATGAGCCTCCAACAAATGCCGTTCGAATGCATATTCAATATAGTTTATTTTGGAGGGGATCTAAAGATGACATGGCATGAGAAAAGGTGAACTTGCAACGGATGACACGATGAATGTTTGAAATTTTCAAGTACGAGCATACATCTCCGATGCTCCTCTTTGCTTGTTCAGAAGTTTAGTGAACGAATGACGAAGACATTCAGTGGAAAATTTGTCTCCCCCTTTGAAATGCATGGAATAACTGCGCAGTTTGTCTGCTATGAAAGTTGTTGTCCGATTTCGTGAAGGTTGTTGTAGTACGCCTGCAATATGGCGATGGAATGGTATTGGATGTGGACTGACAATTGGGAGTGTGCAGCGAAAGGGTCGCCATCTAGTGGCAGTCGAGTAAGCTCCAATGAAAGTAGGATACTTTCATCAAATAACATGGCGAAGTTCGATAAAATCAGGCTCGTGACCCAAAAATAAATACGGAATGCTTTAAATACCAACAAAGAGTATTATTGGGTACCACAGAGTTAGTCAAAACCGTTAAAATAATAATTAGCCTGCATTTACGAGCTTATTTGGGGATAATGAAAAACTTGACATTGCATTTGAAGCTTTTATCCTGCTCTCGCGGCCATGAAAGTGACAAACTGCAGCGCCACCAGTGGCATTGCACATTTCCAATACTTATAATCTATCGCTGTGGTCTGAACGAAAGCATGTTTCAATACAGTACATTGCTTTATTTACATAGTTTCAATTCAAACGATAATAACAATCGCAGTTAGAAATGCATGTAATTATTGCACGCAATAAGGATAATCGTTCACACCCGAAGGACTTGTAAGGCATGTTTTTCCTTAAAGATGTACTCGAGCTTCTATTCGCCCTCACCTTTCTCCATCATCCTTATTGCAGAAAATAGCAGGGTTGTAATACGATTATTCTCTAATTTCTAGCGAATGGTGCCACGCTGGATTTTCTGATTAGGCTTGTTGTGCGTAGTTATTAAGAGTGGATTGTCGCTGGTGTCTTATTCATTTCCAGACGCAAAGTATGCGTTAGTCAGCCCATGTCTATGATAGCCTTTCTATGGCCCTAGTGCCGACCACTTCAAGATGACTCGTCTCTCCGTTTTGTGCACTGATTGATGAGATGGTCGGGATATTAGTTAGGATGAAAAAAGAAGGGCATGCGTGAGGTTTACATGCTTGGCATTCCTTAATGGCTGCGCTAAAAAAGGCTGATGCGACGAAATTGGCAGCTTGCTGGACACTGTCCACTTTGAACTGCAGTTTTTTCACCTTACTTAACAGACATCTTGCTTTTTTATCTTCTCCTACCGACTTATGATCAACTTTCTTCTTAATGCACTACTTTTATTTCGCCACCATGGAGGAAGGGGAATTTTTTTAGTACTTGATGAAAAGAGTATACGATGCACGACCTTTCAAATAAGGTCGGAATGTGGCATGAAAAATAATGCATATTACGTATTCGTAAATACTTGCGATACATGAATGTTAGTCGAAAAGCTTTTGCTCTATTAAATTTGAACGCAAACTGTAGGCGTTCTATTGACAATTGATAACAAGTCTTATAAAGAAAAAAAAGCATTGCTGTGGGTGACATGATTTTTTCTTATATTTTCTTATATTTTATTACACTACAGAATATGATTTTAAACGATACACTGTTACGTTTGTTCCATTTTTCGCAAATTCTTTGTTGCAAATGCTAAATAAAGTTGTTAGTTATTTTCATGTCATAATAATCACAAAAACTGATGAGGTTTCACCTTAACAGTAATTAGTATAGGCTGGATTTTGATCTAAGAAGATCATGTATTGACAAACAAGCGCAGTAAGGTCTACGTAGTTACAGTATCTATAGCTACTTTAATGGTATTTTTTCGTCTTTTATATTTTTTTCTGAAGGCTTATTTCTAAATACCTTCTTAACGTCTTGGACATATGGTTTGAGAAGGCAATCTGAAAATCATTTAATCGTATCACTCTTCGGGCTAAAAGATCAGGGCTTTTTCTTGGTGGAATCCTAAGCTTTAGGCCCTTGACCGGCTTAAGTGTATTTCTTCCAAAGCAGATTATTTTCGGTGAAATGTAGAAGCCTAAAGTAAAATGCCATTAATGAACCATTGAGATGAACTCTCATAGAATAAAATAACAGCTTAATTGGGCTTACAAGAGCTATTAATTGCTCATTTTCGGATTTTACCTAGTACTAATTTTTATGTTTGCAACGTTAATTCTTAGAGTTTGAATTTTTTTTAGTTAAATCTGGAAATATTTGAACATTAAATTTATCAATACATTTTTTATTTCTTTTTTTTTACTTTCCCGCTGAAATTATTAATATTTTTGCTTGGTAAGTTCGAAAACTGAGCGACATGTAGAAACTTTTCGATAACTTTAGCCATTAGTATGACGAAAGTACCCATTATGTTATTTTACGAGATGTCCAAAAAGCGGATGGCTCCTAAAACACAAGGCTGTTGTGAATGAAAATGATAAATACAGTACATCCCTGAAGGGAACTTTATTAATGGCCAGCCTGGACCATAAATCGTTATTTTAGAAGTTTGACCGCTGGTATAACGTAGACCAAATATATCGTATAGTCGTGTTAATGTTGCCTATTGCCATGGGTGTTGTTTCGTGTAATTCACTTAATGTAAATTATTACAAGCTGGTTTCATGGCAACATCCCATCGCAGCGACTGACCATCAGTTAACCGAATAGCCGTTGTATGGCAACGCAAACGCATTACTCTTTTAATTCAGCAATTTAATTTACAACAATGCACTTTGTTAATACCCTCGCGAAAATGAGACAATTTAGAAACATGCAAATCACACGCATTTGCATAAACGCCGTATGTTTAGGCAACTAAGGAATGTTGCGCACCGTTCTAATCTCATTTGTTTCAGGTTTTCACTACATTCTTTAACACGTTGTTAAACAGCATATCAACATGAAACTGAAACCGGTCTGTAATATTGCGTAAAATGCGAACCTGCTTTGTTTTGCAATTCTTTTTGGCATTCCGATGTTTTATTCATGTGCATTTTAAATTTACTACGAAATGTCCTTTACCTGTGCTTCAGTATCTTCTCTACAGTTTGTTATTAAATTGCTCATTAGATAAGTTGCTGAACCATTAATTTTCTCCAATAAATATGCGGTTCGTGTTACATGTACAACTGTACGTTAACGATGTCGTGACTTTACAGCATATGGATTTACTGTGCAGTATAGGGTGAGCCACGTGCATAATTTCTATTAATACAAAATGTTGTACATATTTGGGGCATGAAGTTATTCTGAGATTTAATTAAATATAATGTGTAGCCCTTAGGGTTACTCTGCTGATGCGAAATGTACTCGCTTTGACAGGAAGTATCTTGAAAACTAGCATATCGAAACTAGCCAACTGAAAATTTAAATCTAGTTTCGGCTTTGTGGACATTTGATAGTTGGATAGATTCATAGCCAGCGAATCTCTAATGTATAGCTTTAGCAATCAGTTCAATTAGCGTTAAATCAAGACACATGGGTCGCTTGCTACGACTCATGATTAAGTAATGGATGAGTAACTGCAAAATATAGTAAAATCACTGTTAACGTGCAGATTTGAAGATATCTCAAAGTAATGTAAGTCAGGCTTGTAAACTTTTTCAAATGTTTCGAAGATTCCACAACCCACAGATCAGGCGCTATTGCCAAGGTATGGGGACTTATTGTATCGGAACTTAAAGTTTGCATGTAAACATTCCGATATCCTTACAATCTTTGTGCTTCAAGGCGAAACAAAAGGAAAATCACTACATTGAAAGGTAGAAAAATTATTTCAAAACACAATTAAATTAACTTTTGCAATAAAATGTATTTTTAATTGAGATCTTTCCTTCACTTTTCCAAAACTGCGAAGTTTGGCATATCAACCCAGGTTAGTGATAGACTATCCATAAAATGTCATGCCATGTTTTGGTTCTGAACTGCGTTAACCTACTCCGTCATCTTTAAGTGTTCGATAGTGTAAGCAGTTAATGTCACTTGGACAGTGGACATTTATTTGTTATTATGATTTATGCTATCAGAATTTGGCTTGACCAATAACAATTTGGAGAGGAAGCCATTTGCCTTCGATTGCTCTATGGAGGCACCCATATGAAATAAAAGGGATCAACGCTGGTCATTATTGTCAGCGTTAGGCTCGTTTTGCCGCAGATAAGAAATGGAGAAATTCTCTCGCTTTTTACCGCAGGTCTTAACCCTAACGATAATTGCTATTCGTGTTAATTATTACCCCTCGTGGATATTTATTGCGCCACTGATTACCGGAAATACCTGCAGTATATTAATTTCCGTCTTTACTGAATATCCGAAACAATCCTGGAAAAGCATAGTCTTCGAAATGTGCAGGCTACTCCAATTTTGGATATACTGCAGACTTTTATCCAAATGTGCACAAATTAGTCATATTTCACCCCTACTATCCCAGTAAACAAAGAGTGCCATCTGTCATAGCTGTTGTTGTACATGTAATTTATCCGTTTTGTAGTTTGGTTTGTTTTTGTGTATCACCAACCCTAATGTAGCCTAAACTTACCTAACAATGTTAGCCAGCTAGGTAATCACTGATAACCTACGATCCTTTAGAAGCCTACTATGCACTTATTTTACATTTTTTTTTACACACAACACACATTACATGCGTAAAAGCTAATTTTGGTTAAAACTACTTCAGGAAATTAAAAAAGGGGCTGTGCCACAGGTTAATTGCCTGTGGGTTTAGGGGCAGCCAAATCAGAAATTAGCATCTAAAACTCAAAATTAGATGTGTGTACACATGTAAGTAAGTTTAAACTAATTTAAAACGAAATACGAGATTAAGCGACGTACATTTTGACTTCTTTTCAGTTGTACTCTTTCAGTTTTATCAAATAAACCAACTGCTGGTTAAGACGTGATATCATTGGACTTTTTTACCATTACTGGTATTTGCGTTATAGACATCTTTACAAATCACATTGCCCGAGGCTTCATAATTCTATTAATCTAGCAAATAGGTTTCTGCATTATGTTTCCGGGTCTTGGAGACTGGTTTTTTTCCCTTCCCATTCGGGCCTTACGCTTTCGTAGGTCCTATTTTTGTTGAATAGCCAGCGGGGCCACCATCGTGAATTGTTGCAATAAGTACGTTGCTTTTCCCAAATGACTCGTAATTGTATCACTATCGCTTTCAAGACTGCGTTCTGCTTGTCCCGTTTACGCTATCTCGGTGCATCTGGCCTGCCCTCTGTATGGAATAATATCTGTTTCATGTTGGACGAAGGAATATGGAGGTTTCATATAGAAAAATGCAGCCAGCTATCCAGGCTGGCTCGTGTTTGATAGAGCGTCGAAATTGTAATGGCAATGCTATGATTGGTTCAATTTCCTGCGTCTCCATCCTCGATATACTCGGGGGTTTCGCCTTTAGGATTTGCTATACCAGAAGAATTGAAACAGTTGGCGAGGACTGTTCGGAATTAACGATTCTTGCAATGCCAACTGTGCAATGTCCCACATCAACTTGGTGTCATGTGTAGATCCCCCAAAACTCCAACATGTGGAACATAATATTGCATGCCGTCGTTCTGTTTGGATTATGTTGTTTTAAGCGTCATTGTGTAAATCATATTCTAAATGTTTTTTAGAGAAATTCTGTCGACGTTGCCTGTGCTCTTTGCGAAACATCATTTAACTGACCTCACAAAGTCAAGCTCGAATGTATTCCGAATGTATTGGAATCCGCAGTAACTGTTCACATTAACTAACACTATGTGCTCAGATCATCAATATAAAGTTTATTATAAGTTTGTTTTCATTATTGATTCCAGTCTTAATCTCTTGTCCAACTAGTTTCCAAGTACGTTGGGCTGGCGTCGTCTTCTGAAAGACACAAAACTTAAGTTTTATAGAAAAAATTCGTTTTTAAAAAGGTGATGGTTTACAGATTGATTTTTTTTTAAATCTATACTGATGTTTTTTCCCTACATCCCATTTAATTGGTCCAATAAAAAATCCGATTAATTGCTTATGGATGGACCACTTATAAGATGGAATCGCCGTTCTATTTTAGTGTCAGAGAGTCTTCTCTGGGGGTAATTTTTGCCAGAACATGATACGGTCATTATGTGCGCTAAAATAAGCCCGGCGTAAAAAACTAACGGCCTCAAATGGCCGAACTGACCAAACCCCATGAGAGTGACCACGATCGACCGCCTCAGTAAAGCAAATTATTTCTTGACTGATGTTCAATGCGCTCGTTTGGTCCTCTTTGGGGAAAACGGTTTTTGGGTCAGAAAGCAAACAGCGAAAAGAAATTGGACAGTGTCCCCCGATGATCACGCCAAAACTTCTTCATTAAACATATCCAATTATTGACTATAAAAATGTCGCACGAAACATATACTGTACCTAGACTACCAACGTGGGTTGTGGCATTTTCCGCTGAGAGCGCCATCTATGTGCGCTTATGTCAAACGTCGTTTTGGCAAAACATGTCGAATACAGTAATTAACATAATAACACGGATATATTACATGTCTATACTCAGTTGTTTCCTCGTCTCCATGATTGTTTCAATAACTATTGCTACCTTTTATGTTTACATATCTCAGTTGAATGTATTATAATCGTTTGTACGTATGTTCGATTATTTTTGTTTTCAATGAAACACAATTAGTACAGATTTATGCGAACATTGAACATGATTTCCAATTCCTGCATCCAACATTTGGACTTAGGCTGTACATATCGTATTGGTGCTCCGACCATAGTTTATTATATACAGTAGCATTGCAAAATCTAATATTTTTGTGCATAATCTTATCACCAATCTGTGACTATACTATAACACTTTAACATCTAAATTGTGAATCTTTTTTAAAGTTTTGTTGACAGTACTACATGTACAGTGTATATTTGAAGGGGTGAAACAGAAAAGTAGTGCAAGTCTATTGCTTTCATGTTTTGAATTAGTGTAAGTGCAAAATGAAATCTACAGATGTCAGATTCTTGTAAAAAGATGTGAACTTGTCAAAGCTTTTGTAAATACATGTAGCTGACGGAAGGCAGCAAAGTTTGAGGGGTACAATGGAGATCGGCATTGTCTATAGGTTAAAAAGATCGTTTCACAATACAAGGAAAATGCAACTAAGTATCTCATACAGCTCTTCTTGCCCTATGTGATTCCAAATCCTTGTCTAACTCAATTTTGCTCAAAACAGGACAACATATACATGTATATGCTTTAATTTAAACCGTGGATATAATTTTGGAAATGGTCCACATTAGGTGAAGCACATGCTTCTCTTTCAGAATAGCATGAGTTCGACTTATGTAATAAAACCACCGCTCTGATTAAAAATCAATGCACGGCATAAATTCAGTTTTGACTGTAGCGCCATCTATGTAAAGCGCAATGAATTTCCTTTTTAAAGAGCGCCTTAACAGTTGTCAGTCAGTCGAGGCAAGCGCCATTCGTTGTTCGGTGACGTTATAACAATTGTGATACCTGAAGTGGCATGACGACTTAGATCCCTTTTTTGAAGGATCATGTGGAACCAGTTCCGCCTCCATATTCATGGGCGCTTTTCCGCTCGTAAACATTTAACTCTCGAATGGTTTTTTTTCCTTTTATGTTTTCGATTTCATAATTTGGAAATGAAACGTGAACTGAATGATGCTTATTTCCTGAAATTTGTCAGTAAACATAATTGAAAATCCGATGGGGAGCATCGTGCGATGACGTCTAAACATGGCGGTTGCCATGTTAATGAAGGCAATACGATAAGTAAGCATTTTTAACAATTTTGTGAATTGCTTGCCCCAAATTTGATTTTCTTTTAGGCGTGCGGTGAAGCCTACATTTGAGAAAAGGTTATAGAACTCTTGCACAAGTACGTGATATCCACGTAGCTTCATCCGTACAATGGCATGGATGTTTAATATGGTTTTATTCTATCATTCTTGGAAAAGCAATAGCCTCGTGATTACTCATGAATCCATGTTGGATGTCGTTAACGTGTTGCCATTTTTGGCTCTAGTCAAGCAAATGATACAGTGCAGCGTTAATGAAACTGGCCAATTTCATCCTTCAGACTGCCACTATTACGTTGATTTATTTATAATATGGTATTGATTTTGCGCTGCTATACACGACCGAACCGTCAAATGTTGCCATGGCGAGATTTCTCATATTTTGTACACCCTAAACGTATAATAGCTAATGCGCCGGGGGATTTTCAGTTTATACGATAAGCTCGCAAATGAATTTTATATGAAATCCGGCTTTACGTGCGAATATTTATATATTTGGCCAGCCCGAAACGATAGTTGCTGGACGATAAAACGACGGAATTGCACCGTTTTTAGTGATCAATTCTCTGCTAAATCTCGCTATAAATGAAGTTCAAACATGCGAATGAATATGTTTAAGCCATATATTTCATAAAATTTTAAACATTTAAAGTGCGTATAAAACATGATCCCTACAGACCTGCAAAACCCTGGAATTGTCTGCAGGAACGTTCGAAAGTCCTGAAAAATTCAAGGAATATGAATTTACTTTGATAAAGCGTGGAAATTCAATCAATAATACATTTCACTCAGCAGCTGTCTAGTAATTGGTTAACACATGAAACACAGGAATGACCAGCATGTGCATTGAGAACATATGATTTTTGCATTAGTTTTATTTTCACTTAATGATTTAATAATAGCATGATTTGTAGAATAAATAGTGATAACACCAATCTCATACAATGGCAACATCTTTTTGACCTACCCTAAATACTAAGGAATAAAATGTAGCATTCTTTGCATTAACACATGTCATATTTTGCATTTTCAATGTTTCATGGTTCAAGTGTTTTAAAACCTGGAACAGTCAAGGATGTTGAAAGTTTCATCAATAATGTAACCATGCATGGTGAAACGCTTTCAACGATGGTATCATAAACACGTTATTAACATTATAAATGGGTAGTCTATTTTTTAAAAAAATCTGAAATCGTTGAAAATACGTGTCTGTTATTTTTTTAAACGTAGTATTTCTTTTACAAATGCTCTACATGGTGAGATGATCGAATGAGACTCCTTTGAGGGACAACTTAAGTTAAGCAATTTATTCATTTGTTAAAATAGGTACAGTATATCTTCCGACGTTTATGCCAATTCACTTACCATATTTGCGCTTGTAATTATTGTCAGAGTTCCCTAAAGATACGTTGTAATAAAAGCAGCGCTCGTTGAAATGATTAAATTGCCAGATTTGTTGTCGAAAATCGCAAACAGAAAAACGTAATACACCCGGGAGTTACAAATAATCATAAATTTATTAATGGCACGCAACTCCAGCATTTATTAATAAAGCAAACTTTAAAGCCCTTCTTTGAAGGTGTTTTTTTTAGTTATTTGCCACGCAGTTTTTACATGGTAATAATTGTTTCCTCCCTCGTATGTCTCCGCCAGTGATTAATTATATTTTTATTTTATGCGCATTTTTTATTTCACCCTTAGCTGATTATTGATTGTGTGCATTTTGAATTATGGATTACATGCACTCGAATAATTACTTAGTCAGTAATCTGTTCGTGTCTGTACAGCGTTATAAAAATCTCTCTGGTTTCACTATTGCGCTCTGGCAGCCGCAGTAATGAGGCCCTAATACTCGCAACATATTCAATGGGAATTGGCATGCTGTGCTTTGAAAAATATTATTTAATTACGTTTCATGAAAACGATGAAATTCGCATAATGCACGGTATTGTGCGGGCTTTGTGCTCCGCACTCGAAAACAACAAAAAAATTGTATCGATTCACTGTAGTTTCGTTAGTTTATATCCCTCGCTAGATTTAGCAGACTTCACCATCTGAAGAAATGAAAATTTTCGTATAAGTAATTATTTGGTCTATGCCGACATTGTCGTCTACCGTTTCAGGAACTATAGTCTGCTACATGAAGTCTGTATAAAGGAAACTTTATAATGCTTTTATACGTTTTTCATAGGCTTCATAAAATAATTCAGCGAAGACATTCTGGCGCATTGGTTCGGGCTTAGCCCAGCAGTAATAACAATAACAACACAAAAAGCGAAAGAATCACTGAAAATAAAGATAACGCCGAGCTCAACAACTGCCTTTTTCTCATTTGCATTTATATTTTTATGACGCAATTCTGCCAGCGTGATTTTGCTGCGAGAAAAACTCCTTCGTGCGTGAATGTATGAATGGAGTTTTTTGGTTATTTTCCATCTGAGGATTGAACGCATCGCTTAATGTTGACACTGTTGAGTGTAAAATTCCCATGTTATTAAGTCAAAAGGTTCCTTGCCTGGCACGAAACGCCAGGGCCCATGAAGTCTGAGGTCAAGATGCGAAAAACGTGTTTACTCTTGCATTTCAACACTACACTGACCACGGCCAATGGCCAGGTGACATCGCCATTTATTCAAATAGTTTTGCCAAATTCCTCTCTGTTGGATTTGACGCGTCCATGCGTTTCGGTGGTTGGCCATGTTTTGCGGAGTGCCCTATTATCATTCCGCGCTCAAAATTTTGAGTGTTGTGAAAGAAAATCGATGCTGTAGCACAGCAGATTGATATTGCGAAAATCCAAGTTTCAAGAAGCCATCACATTTCTCCTGAATAGTTTAAAAGAACTTTCCCCTACATGTTCTTATTGTGGTTATTGATTATCATCGTTTCCTACTGTCACGACTAATTTTACTTACTGTATATTACTTGCATTACTTATCATCGTATATGTTTTCAAACAGTAAGATCCTGCTTACAACATTGATAAGCTAAATTTAAAATTTGAACTCTTAACTAGCTTTTAAATGTAAGTTCCTTGACATCTCTTACCCAAATTAACAAAAATTGAGCATAAGAGCCTGCCATTTTACAACATATTTTTCTTAACTGTTAAGTTGCAAGGTCTATATTTTGGAAAAAAGGTCCACCTGAAGTACCAGTAAGCGGCGCTGTAATAGTTTAAAGAACTTTCCCCTACATATTCTTTTTGTGGTTATTGATTGTCATTGTTTCCTTATGTCACGACTTATTTTACTTACTGTATATTACTTGTAATACTTAACCAACGTATGTTTTCAAATGATAAGATCCTGCATACAACATTGATAAGCTAAATTTAAAATTTGAACTCATAACCAACTTTTAAATTTAAGTTCCTTAACATCCATCTCTTACCCAAATTAACAAAAATTTAGCATAATGGCCTGCGATTTTACAACATATTTTTTTAGCTGTTAAGCTACAAGGACAATATTTTAGAAGAAGGTCCACCTGAAGTTTTGTTTATTGTATTTGGTTCACACAATACCAGTAAGCGGCGCTGTAATAGCTAGAATCGAAAATGGCCTCATGTAGGGAAAACCTCAATGTGTTTTCTACTTTAATCGTTCTTCTACCTTTAAAAAATGTTTCTTGCAACTCTTCGGGTTGCAATTTTTTTATTGTGGGAGGACTTTATTATCACCTGATATAATTCAGCTGCAAATTAAAGACATCCTTGATGCAAAACAATACTGGATGGAGAAACTTGTCCAAAATACGACACGAATGATGGGGACATGAAATTGTTTCTATCACATGTTAAAATATTCCAAACTTGTTTTGACATTTAACTACCGGTATGTATTAGCATAGTGTCTTAGGCATGTGCAGTATATTTTTGCACTTATTGACAAGTTGAAATATACTGTACACGTTCCCGCTAAGGAATTTTATGCATCACATTGCGCACGCTGTAATAGTTTCTTCATAGCTTCGAATGCAGGATTTAGCGAACGTGAAATTTAATCAAAGAAATGATTTGGGATGCGAATTTAAATGAGGGTTTTGGTGTTATTTAAAATCTGATGAATGAGAGATTGGTGGTGTTCAAAGGAGACGGAGCGCGATTCGACAACTAGAAATGTCAATGCGCCAGGGGAGTGTAATCGCTTTGATTTGCTTAATTTCATTCCTGGCAAAATTTCTCGATTTGAAATCGAGTCTTGCAGTTGGCATTAAGATCCAATTAAGATGGGCGTGGCCATGCCAACGAAGGAGTCGTTGAACCCTGCATCCTGATTTACCAGGCTGGCAAATCTCTAGTGAAACCATCGAACCTAGCCTAAATGATGACCGAAAATCTATAATCCGTTAATTTAAGTTCATTTGAAGTGCTTTGATTTAAACTGGCAAGTACATGTACCAAACTTAAGTCTGGAGTTGCTTATCTTTAGCAAGGAACGACGCATGGTTAATTTTGAAAATCAAAACTTATGAATTTAACTTCTGATAATGCTAAGACGAAAATCAGATTTATTTGGCTAGCTTAAATAAAATTGAAATTAATTGTTGGGCATCTTCTCCTTCGCCATCTTTGCTTAGGCGTTGCAGACAAACTGCAAATAATATGCGCCGCTACAAATGTGCACAATGTGCATAGTATTTAAATTCAACATGTCTAACATACAAAAAGGAACCCCCCCCCCCCATTTCGATCTATCGAAATTTCTCCTTTTTACTTATTTTTTATTTGTTTTTTTATTTATTGCGTTCTATGAAGTAACCTTAACCTAACGATGTTTGGCTGCTCATCCGCCAGTCACTCACTGGCAGCATTCGAGCAGTTAGGAGAAGCCCACTTTCTTTTTGAGTCCATTCAGAGGCACATACCATGGTATATGCGAGGTGTTTGCTTACGTTTTTCAATTGCGTCTCTGCCTAACTTCCGGTGACAATTTTTCCATTGCACTGTCACCTTCTGTGTTATCTATGACATCAACTCTCTCCATATATCCTCGCAAATTGGATATTTTTGGGGAGGATGCGGCGATTTATTATTAAAAGGCAAAGTCACATTAAATCAAAAATTATCAAACGGTGGTGGTCCTATCTGCTGTATATGTTTATACAGCTAGAAATAAAAGGAGTTGATCAAATGGGTGATTGGTTCGAGGCATGCAGTAAGAGAGAAACCACTCTGACATTGTATTTACAGAAGTTGGCAGCTTAATAACATCTATCACCACTCTCTTCTGTCTTCTCCTTTTCATCCAAAGTCAATATTTTAGCTTTATATAAAGTGAGGAAAAAGGACCATATTGGTTTCTATTCCATTAATGGTTTTATTAAAGGGTTTTATTCGGAACTGGACAAATGCCGAGGCCCCCCAAATAGATGCTGTCCACGGTGTCAATATCTCGCTGAAATTCAATGAGCAACGCCATCTGTTTTTGAACGTTCAAAGTGAGCCCTTCTTCAGATCTCATCTTGATTGATCAATACTTTTGCTCTTACAGGAATACAGCGACGAATCCTATTTGAAAACTTTTTTCGCAAATATTTCTCAAAGCTGTTAATTGCTTTGTTCGCATCGTTAATATTGTACCCAACATAGGAACATACATGTCCTTATGTGCCATGTTAGTACATTGGTAAATCTTGCAAATATGCTGTATGCCAATTGGCGATACAATTCAAATCAGCGTTCTGAATTGTAAGAAATCGAACAGTTATGGACATAATTCAGTGAAAATACTAATATTTCACCCTCGATGGCCAACTTTTAATTTTTATTTGTTGCTACCACCTTCTGCTTTCATTATTCAAATGCATAGTCTAAAGTGTATCTACCTGTATAACAAACATGTTATGCAACTTCAACAACTCTGTTTGCAATTTTTGGAAGTATAGGTAGTTAAATTCCGTGTTGTAACTGTATGAAATAATGCCTTTGAACATCCTTTGATTAATTTAGCTGCAGTTTCTTCCCTTATAAATGGTAAGCATTCGACTCGCCTTGCTTACATGTACATGTACATGCATTGTATTGTGCACTTTTGAGATTTTTAACTTGCCAATAACCCTACCTACTTAGTAATAAAAACTGTGTACATGAACCAGAATTTATTAAGAGGTCTTTGTCTTCTCGAAAAAATATAATATCTGAGCTCACTCATTTTGTTCCAAAATGAATTTGTTTTACTCGTATACAGTAGTGGAAAAGCTCTTAAAGGGCTCCCTCCCAGCTATATTGCTAGTGTTTTAGCTCAGTTTTTGTTGGCGTTGAGGCGCCTTATGCCCGCCCGGAGGAATGGGGTCAAGGGGATTAACCTTGACCCTGCACCTGG
>JAQFYZ010001257.1:0-25549 GCA_034695085.1 Cylindroiulus punctatus | reverse complement strand
GACTTATAAACAGTAATGAATCAGTCAGTTATTCACGGGACATTTCAGATATCGCTGCCGTTGAGCTTTCCACAATGTATGGAGCTCAAAACTCATTTTTTGAAAATATACAGCCATAAATTTAAATAATTGCTGTTGAGAACATTCCAAACAAATACCAAACGTGCGTGAAATGAAATTAAATGAAATTAACACGTTGATTCGAAGAACAAAGACTATTGAATGGGCTCTAGAAATTCAACAGCAGAAATTCAATTCAATCTGCTAAAACAATGCGAAACTGCACACCCATTATTCGTACGCATGTGAATAGTTTTAATGAATGCATAAACGCATATATTATGAATATTAACTTATAATTTAAGCATTGTTTTCAATTGTGTACCTATTGATTATTATTTGATGTCATTCAATCCTTCCCTATTCTATGTAACTTGTAAATATCCAATCAAAGTTCGTTCAACAAATTTCTCAAATTCTAGCATGTAATTTAACATTCGTTTCTTTTTACTTTTAACTGAATAAACATAGGCCTATTCGCAAATAAACATTCATTGTATAGCTGTGTGCATAAACTAAAACACAGCTGAAATTTAAAATAAAATAATATACAATTTAATTCAACGTAATAAGTTTTTCTTATTTTGAGAAATAGTTTTCAGCTTTAAAAAAATCGCGATTTAGCAGGCATTTGAATGTGTTACAATATTTATAAAATGTTGCTTTTGAATTCCTGATAAAACACTATTACGCGAATTGTAATTTAGGTAATATTCCGATTATTTTATTTGTCAAGAAGAGATTAACAGGTATTTCCTCTCTTTAAACAAAATTCGGTAAATACTTATTCTTTAATAAACAATAACGTCTCGAATCTTTGCACATTTTCTAAATGAAGTGGAGCTTCTGTGCAAAGCACATTCCCTGACGCAATTTCCACGACTTTTCCATATTTTTACAGAATTTAAACTAAGCTTTTTATGAATAACCCCCACACACCAGAAAGGGCCACGTCAAATGAACCCACCAACGTTTCCTTTTGCCTACTGTATACATTTATGTTCTTTTGCAGAGTGTAATCATATGCAACGTACACTATATATTAAAAATTTTACCAGCAATAATTTTAATATCCTTTATGACGTCGTCTAATACCCATTTGTGTTGTTCTAACAATGTCAATTTTGACGTTGCATCATCAAATCATGCAAACTGTTTTTTAAGATTATGCAATATAATGCATGATCTCCTACACTGTGTTTATGATGTTGTATATGCATAACGGTATTTTGAAGTTTTAACAGTTATAAACATATTCATAAACATTTCATCATCCCTCAATAGGACAAACTGCTTTTGGGGGCGCAATTCATTTTCACAATTATTGTTTGTTAATAAAATGGATAGTTTCGATTGTTCGCAAATTATGTTGCAAAATATTGAGCTAAGACAAAGTATACACTTTCAATATGATGCTTGTTAAATTCCCAAAGCTATCAAACTTAGCCCACACAAGATGCACTCCGATTATGTGTTATGAATTTAAATGCAAACAGTATCCTCGAGTGTTTCCTTTTACCTAAAACAAAGAACTATTTCTTCACGTTGATGCAATGCTAATCTTAAATTTTCTGTTTCTTATTGTATAAGTAGTATATAGCGACTGCAATGCAGATACTTCCTCGCACTGTATACAATATTTATGATACAAATCAATATACAGATACCAACTAGGCATAATTTTGCACATGTAAAGTCATGCAAAGGCATTCGGACATGAATGATGATGATTGCTGTTTCATTCGTTTCGTTCTTAATTAAAATGTGTGCAATTGTGGGCTTGTTTTGGTGAGTTATATCATAATTTAGCTTCAGAAATTACACGGTGCATGCTCGGTCGATTACGGCAATTTCACTTGTCTTTGCTAATGTGGCATGCAACTGGTAAGCGAAAAATACACGCATTCATTATTAAAGAATATAAAACTTTCAATTTCCTCATATTCTAGTTACATTGTATACATGTTGCACAATAGCTACTTTGTGAAAATGAAAAACTATACAGTATATAGAATGTAAAAAGCACGCATGCGCTATATAGACAGTGACAAATTTACTTCCATGTAAATGGTCAGGCAATTAATGAAATATTTATGAACGATTCAGAAATCACATCACCTTTGTTAATACAAATTTGTAGATGTTTATACGTTTCATTCTAACGTTTCATTTCATATAATTATAAAATACATGGTAAACATGTACTGTACACCTATTTATGATGGCATCCTTGATTCTGACTTTGGAGTTGGCATAATAAAATTGAAGTCAACGTTTTCCACAAAGAGTAACTCAAAGAAAACAAGATGACAGATTTGCAATGCCTCTAAGAAACATTTTTCGATGGTAATAGTTGAAAAAAATCAACATTCAGAATGAAATTATTTGAAAAATATGTTCTCAGTTTAGCTCACAATTTTCATCAAATTATCATAGCGTCAGGATTTGAACCTAAGGGCTGTTTTTCCGGTCTTAACATTTCCAAGGTTCACAACCCTAAAGGATTGTCAAACCTGATACTCTCAGAAATTATCATAACATTGGCTTAGTACGGAATAAAGACAAGTTAAATGCCTATAAGACAATTTCACCAAAAAGGTGTACTATAATTCTATGCACTGAAATTTCAAATCGGTGGCATGACAAAAAAAATTTGCCTTCGCTGTGCAAAATAAGTGTGCAACCCTTGATGCATAAATATTCAAGTTTTCAGATTTTCGAACCTAAGGCACTAATATATAGCTCACAAGTTTCATTAAATAAAAGTCAGCGTTCCCTTCATGCCGTAACTCAAAACTAAGCTAATAATACACCTGTAGACCTATTTAACTTAATGTCTCTTTGCAAATACAGATCAAACATATTTTTAAAAGCACACTTGTGCACCATGTCTGGCGTACGCCATTTTTATGCTGGCGTCATAATTTACATGTACATCATTGTTCAGGGCATAGCAGAAAACTTATTTTTGTCAACATGCAAAACCTTAACAAAATTATTGATCTGGAGGACTTTCACGGATAGCCTGAATGTGCACATACACCCTTAAGGCTCAGTTGTTATATTTCTGCAAAGTCTACCAAACAAATAGACCATACTAATATGATACTTTGTTTGGTATATCACAATTTCGTCATACAATGGTTTGTATAGTAAAGTTGAAATAATGCTATAACACATTTGTCTTTAATTAAAGCAGAATACCAACAGAATAGGTTCATGTCAAATAGCCTACCTTCCTGGCACACATGCCCTATAACTTAATACAGAAACTGTGCACCTTTTTCTGCAAAAAAGTGGCTCATTTCCTTAGCCATATAAAGAACAGTCTGCAAACCTATCTCAAAGACATAACTTTTGGTAAAAAAGAGCATTGAGAAACTCAACATCTGGCATTACGCACTTTTATCTGTCCTTGCGAGAACACTTGAAATTTTAAATTAAGATTAATATCAAGGTCTGTTTTTTGAAAAAGGGTGTCGAGCACCGCTACCACTATAGCGCTGATGCATAAGATTATTATTTTTGCGCAAAGACTCGACAATTACACAAAAAATATGGCCTTCAGGCTGAAATGAACATTTAAAACATGCACAAGTCAAAGCTTTTGAAGGAGAGGTATATATAAACTAATATCACAGTGCCATTAGTATGTGGTTTGTCATGATCATTCCAGAAATTTGACCAAAATATTGTTTTGCGCAAGGGAAATTATACAAAAACGTTGATTATTTTCTTGCATAGGTTGGGCATTCAGTTATTGGAATAAACGACGTGAATTTAACCTTTCTTGGAGTTATTAACATCGAGGCTTCAGACAAATTTTACAAGATATGAAAATAATACATTTCTGCGTTGGATTTGCAAGTCAGGGTTGCAACTTTTTCAACACATCCACACTATACCTTTCAGTAATTCTCTTGGCATTTTACATGCAATTTTACACGATATTAGGCCATGGTAAAATTTTTCAGCCCTTAATTAAACTTTATAATGCATTGTATTATCTTTAGTTAAAATTAAATTTAAAAAATCATACTTAAACTATCTAAACTTCCTAAACATTCCATAATTTTCAAGAAAGAGGGTACCATGATAGCGCTTCAATAAGCCAATTTAAAACATTGTCCTTGCCAGCGCCATGATGTATAAATCTCACAACATTTCCAATTAAAAACTGGATATGATTGTCTTAATTACATACCTATTACCCACTCCACCAACTTATGCCCACCAATAGCATTGACTTGTCGCCATCTGCCATAAATACAGTAGATTCAGCATTTACACGAGAACGTCTGATAATTATATGCAGAGGAAATGTTGATTAAATTCACATTTTTAATGATGTCCTTAAAATAGAAATCACCTGCTTTGGCGAATACAAATCAGCAGCCTACTTGTTTTACACATTTAGCTCGTGCTTTTCTTAGCTTGTTTAATTTCTTTTTTAAATTACATACTGTGTAGTGTAGTATACTTTCAAATTGCAATTTGCACTCAAAATATGTCTGCGTGCACTTCGAAAATGATTTATTTCCCTGATCTTTTCAGTGATGTACATGTATACGCATCTACATTGTAACTTGTTAATGGTGTTGTTATAATTGTGGGGTTTAAAGCATTTTAACAACTTGATTGCTACCTAAACATCCGATTGACGTACATGCAATTCAAAAGATTTGTTTAATGCAAATACACTGTATAAGTTTTGTAACCTCTTTCTTCTCCAGTTCTACAATTTTGCTCTATGATATACAGTAGCTTAATGATTATTCTGTAATTTTTATTTCTTCCATATACATGTATTAACTATTTTTTTAGAATTCAATGACTGTCTCCTCCCCTGTTCATATGTTGTGTGTGTTCAACCATGTCTACTGCATGTACAGGGTATATACATGTATTTACATTTAACTCATAGGAAATTAGTAAAATATAGCTAGCCTTACTAATATAAAGCAAACTTTCTGGAAATTAATGGGAGACCACACATACCTAGCTGTTAGCATGCATTATATAATGACAGGTGTGAAGAGAACATAACTAAGTGGAGTCACAAAACAATAAGTGTGCAATGTCAAGTGTTTAATTTGAATAATAGCCTAAAAAATTCAAAGCATTTCTCTTTCACGCAGTTAGCAAAGGATAATAACTGTTCTTGATGGCCAGTTTATGTTCGAAATAAAAATTATTGTCGCCATTAAAATCCACTGCATGATACTTATACGGGTAATTTAGATAGGCGAAAAATCACTATCAAACGCAGAAATGCACTTTCCAATAGGCCAGTATAGTATCGGACGATGGACATTGGGCATTTGGCAAAAGCGTCAATATTTACAGTCCGAATCGGAGAAATTAAATCGTCATGCATACCCATAGGGCAGAGGCATCAGGTTCCGTGTTTATCAACATAGCTAAGCTTTTAATTGCAATTTCACGAGGCAGACATTAAACCTTATCTGACCATTGGGGGAGGCGCATTAATACCAGTTATGGTAGTCAGTGCAAACAGGAAAAGGGTTAAATCTAGTAAATCAAGCAGTTATCAAAGGCAACACGCTACGAATAAATCATGTATACAAGGGACCCCCGAGCCGTTTATGACCATTTAATACCCCATCTTGCACAAAGAAACGGGATAACGAGAGCACAGGTGTAAAACACCAATTATGAACAGAAGAGAAACTTAATTTGCAAATCGACCACTAGGGGCGTGAAAAACCGCTCGGAATGAGCAAGAAACACCCAAAACCCGGACATGAAGAGCATCCAGGCGGAAAATATATCGCCAAATGTTGCCTTTTTTACGTTTCATTAAGAGCACGGTGTCCGAGCGCCGTGGTCAATCCATATGGCCGTAAAATATGTTTTATACGAGCGGACTATGTGCGCAAGAATGCAACTTGGGTCACTTCCAACTGACCTCTACGTGCTCAGCCTAGGATATAACGCCGCTAGGGGCCCGGAAAATGTTGCAGGGGGCGCTGCGGGGTCCCATTCCTAACCAGATCGATAAAAGAGCCAAAAAAACGGCGAAAAAATAGCAAAAATTGCCAAAATAGGACCAAAATTCCGGATTCGGCCGCCAGGAGGCGCCACCGATCGAACGCGCGCTGTGCTTAAAGGGGTGAGCGCCATTGCGTGCTACAGCCACAGCGCTATAGGGAACGAGCGTTTGTTAAGAAAATGCAAAACCTGCTGTCAGATTGTACACTAAAACACCCAAGTTAATGGATTTTGTAGATAAACCGAATTTGCATTAGATAGGCCCTCAACAAGTGGCCTCAAATGAGGACATTGGTGGCTTGACCAGTCAGATGATATTTGGTAAATGTTTACAATTTTTTTTTTATGAAAAATTCATTAAAACAAAAAAACAACCAATGAATGAAAAAAATAATTTGGAGTTTAGACACGTACCTATATCAGGACAAAGTGGTATTTTTATTGGGACGAAGACATTCTGGTTATGTAGATGCAAAGAGGCAACTGATAGGGTTCGGCTATCTAAAGCCCACTCAAAAAACTAGGATGAGCAATTTTTTTAATTTTTTTTTAAGAAATACCTACCGGTCAGCTTTCGATGAACATTAATTTGAAATGCCTGAGAGGAGGGACGGGCTGATAAAACAACTTAAAGATACCTATCTAAAGAGGTCCAACCTGCATGGATCAGTGTGAAACTTAGTACAAGTATGTGTTGTTCGAAAATGAGAATGTTTTGAGAAAAAAATGATGATTAAAATAGATAATTCAGCCTGTAAAATTTAGTACACTTATTGCTGGCGTGTTTTTGACGGTTTCTGAAGAAGACTGCATTAAAAGTTGATTGTAAGGGAATTTGCCAGTTGTGCAAAACAGGGCGTCCAAAAACGACCTTGTTGGAAGGGCTTTACGTTTACATTTCTTAATTGACATTCTGGAAATTTTTCTAAATGGTTCGAAAAACATTTTAAATGTTTAAAAGGGTTGCCACAGACTTGAAATTTTCAACTTTATAACTTTTCCACAACTAAAACATTTTTCCCTGACCAGCTTTACCCTGCAATTTTTGCAAGAACGTAACATGCCAATTTAAGGAATGCCATATCAATTGCAAAATTATACATAATCGGTGACGAGGACGCCCGAAACGTCAGTAATAAAAACAGCTTGTTTGATTTTACCTATGTGTATAAATGACCTTATGTTCATTTCAGATTTTTTTATGGAAGATTTTGTGCAATTATTTTTGTAAACCACCTTTGACGATATTTGGAAGAGCCGGTTACAATCTGTTTTGAGCCGGTTACAATCTGTTTTGATCCGGTTAAGACCTGTTTCTATAAAACATATCAATTAAGTATTTGCTATTAGTTTTCTTAAACAGCAGTGAAGAAAACCCGGATTGGCTTTAAGTACATTAAGCTTAACATCATGTAATTTTCGTTTTCGCCATTAATAAAAACGCAAGAAAAGTCTAATTATTTAATTCAACCAATATCGATAATTTCATTTGGGGGGTACATAATTGGTCCAATTTAGGAGGATTCCATCAACTGACGGAAAATACCGGTGGGAATTTACAAGCCTTTCAGGCAATACGAGGCTAGGAAATGCATCCAATCATTATTGTTGAATTACTCGCTGTATTTACATTGACAGTAACAGATAATGAAATATTGACCAAATTGTTCGGCTCACGTGCCATACACAGAAAGGTCAAATGTCTCATTTTCGGGTAACGAAAACTACACATATACCCTAACATAAATAAAAGATATTTTCAAGTCACTGAACTTAGTTAATAAGGACGAGGCAGAATAGCATAGAAGTTCTACAAATTCAGGTTTCACTTATCTATGGAACATGCTAAAAAAAGTCTGTTTTCATATTTCGATGGCGCCTACTTGTATTAGTACAGGGTGTGATACCGAGGGCAAAATACTATCAAACTTATGTTTGATGAAATATGTTACCCCCAATTATGTTATCACTAATCTTACTTCATTACAAAATAAATAACAAACACTGAGTTAAATTCAAGAAACATTTTGGATAACGGTAGAACTGAATTTTATTTCATGTGTTTGGTTCACATGGTATATCAGCAGGCGGCACTTTAATTGCTAGAATCGAAAATGGAGTCGAGGAAAACAACATAGTCATCATGTAACCAAATTATGTAATGAAATGTGCCAAATAAGCGCAATTTCAGAATAGACTATAAAAACTATACCAACGGCATCCAACTTTTGATGATTTTCCATGGTGCGGAAATCTTTAGAATTTAATTTTAAAATTAAGAAATTACGAATTGAAATTTTGAAATTTCGTTCATTTGGCCTAATGATACCAGAGGGTACGTTAAGATTTTCCCTTCTAATGGTAACAGCGCCACCCATGAAATAATTTAATTGTTAAGGTGCTATTCAAGTTTGTAACTTTCTTAATGCCTACAGTCTATATAGTCTCAATTTTCCTTACCTAAGTTTTGATTAGGGCTTTTATTATAATTTCAAATCTGTTTTTTTCTTATACCACAGGAACTACGTAAGCAAGCAAGCAACCAGACTTGTACTTTCATATAATGCGAATTGAAGTGAAGACGTGCCGAGAGCTCGATCAACATTTTCGTGAGCTAATACTTTGCTCATCTGGCAAATTGGAATTTAATCAAACAGAGTTAATTAAACCCGGCCACCAAACATGATTTGATGGGCAGTGTGGCCATAACGACAATGAGTCCATAATCGCGATTGCCCCAATTTGCCCATATCCCAAAAGAGGTTTTCCAAAAACTTTCCTAATTTCCAGACACAATTTTCAATATTTTGGATGGACTAAGCAACGACTTAATTAGCAGGAGTGCAAAGTGCGTAGACGTGCTCGAAATTCCCAGGATGGCCTAATCCTCAGCAACGGCCCAAAATTTATATTCTGCGCCAAAGTTGGGTATTAAAATTTCAGCCGCTTTTATTTTATTTTATGCACGCGCGTAAAAGACGGATCCGGATGTGCTGGTTGGCTAATGGACGATTTGGACATTGGAAGCAACAGAGAAAAGCTGGCAATCAATGGCCACCGAATGGAAATTGTACTCTTCAGAAGAGACACTCAAATGCTCCGTTGGGTTTGACAAACCGTAAATGAATGCATCCTTAAAAAATGTTTCGTCCAGCTTATACCTCAGCTAGGGGACAGATCGATGGTAATGGTCACCACGGACGAGTCGGTCCAGGAAAAAAAAACAATAAAGAGCGGAAAACGTGTGCCATCCGGTCCCTTCTTGGCGATTTGATCAAAGTGAAATCTAAACACTCGGTGCCTACCTATAGATTCTCCCTTAGATTCCTAGACTAGGTCAGGTTAAGGCTAACAAACAGATTTGGCCAATATTTCAAGGGTTTTAGACTGCAGCGCCATCCGGCGAGTGTACGACGCCCAAAATTCAACAAATTCAAAACTTTTCACATATGCTGTCATTTAAGTTCATGTTCAATCTTTTGCTCTACGAGTTGAATTGTGGAATATTTGGCTGCTCTGTATGGCACCAGCTAGGACATACTTGTAAATCTCGTGCATAGACTAACAATATGAAGTTCAATCTATTGCTCTACGAATTAATTTGGACCACTAAGAAGCTATGCTTATGAAGTTCAAGCTATTGTTCTACGAGTTAATTTGGACCACTAAGGGGCTATGCTTTATTTGTAATACTCTTGAACATTCTCTGAAATGGACAATTTTGCTTAGTTGCACTGTATGCCACCAACGGCACCACTTGTAAATATCGAGCTCAATACATGTATAGGGCCTGTCATTAATTTTATAAGGACATCTTTGAGTTGATTTAGAAATGCTGGGAGTAAGGAATGTGCTGATGGTTCTGAATGGACCATCAGCACTTGTCCCCAAAACTGCTTAATTCTGTGCATAAGCAATGACCACTAAAATTGGTAAAATGGACCAAAATTTTGAATGAAATTTCGTCCAAAGTGGACCCTCCTTCGGCCCCATCTTCTTGGACGCCCTATTCCATGGAGTTGGACAATTAAATGCAATGGAAACATTTCCTATGCAGCAAAAAATATGTCAGACTAGATTTAGATCAAGCTTATTCAGATTTACCGTGCATGTTATTGTGTTAATTTGAAAAAAAAAACCTAATGTTATTTATTAGCATCTTTGCTCTCTTGCAAAGCTGGTATGTCTCGAATATTTCAGATGATATGGATATTTAGATTCGCATTGCTCAGAACCATATACATAGCTTCATTCGTGACAGTACAACACGTTATTTTTTCTATTTATAGTAGAAATTGGCTAACATCCGGAGTTACAGAAGATGCAGACGCCCGACTGTTGATGAAATTGTCGAAATCTTTGTGGTAGAAGACTATCAGCACCAGGGATATTTTTCCAATCTTCTCCGAAAGATTTTAATGCATCTTCATCCCATTTAGTTGCCTTCCCAAAGATTGCTTTTATTTTCAGCTCACCGTCTGATGTTATTTAAGGAAATTAAAGTTTCGTTTTCTCTCGGTTGTCCAAGGAGTCTTGAATATTTTTTTTTCTTCTCCTAAGAAAATGCTTCCCAAACTCAAGTGCCGCATATTTATCTCAGATTTCTCCAGCGTCCCACTTCCTCGCTTTTATATAGGCGATATTTCGCTTTAAATAAATGCATCTGTAGTAGAGGCGTATAAAACTTTTCCTATTTTCGGAGAAAGGTTATTTCTTATAAAAGTTAAAAAGATTGGATTTTTACTCGCCTAGGTCCCCCAAAGACCTGCGAGTGTGGATGAATAGGATTCTGGAGAAGTGGTTGGTTCCAAGCCCTAACAAAAAACAGGCTGTAAAATCGAGTAAAAAGCCACGGAAAGCACTAAAGGTACCCTTGTGTCTGACTCGAATGACCCGACAACCTGATTGCAGAAAACGTCATTTTCGACCAACTGACCAATAGGCTTCTGCTTGGACACCGGTCAGCAAATGGCACTGGCTGCATGGAATGGGACTGTTCAGAACATCCCATAAGGAGGAGTTTTGGAACATCGCCATCTTGGCGACCCCCCAACCCCTTACCCCGTCTTGGGTTAACCCTTCCTCGGGTCAAATTAGATCGAAATAGGCAATAAACATTGATCAAAAGAAGGGTTTCGTGTGGCCTTCACAAGCAGGCCCTCCATAGTGAAAACTTTGTTTTTTTGAAGAAAAAAACTTTTGATTTTCAGCGAGAAGGTTAGTGTTGATAACGTTTTAAAAAATGCCAGATAACGAGCCTGCAATGTCAATTATTCGATGTACTTTTCGGACCGAATCTGATAACCCAGTTCGCCCTGCGCAGTACGCCTACATAAATTTGCATTAAAACTAGCCAGAGTTTGCAGAAAGCGCCATCTACTTGGAATAAAATTAAACTGTAAGTACGACGCATGCATTTTTTTTACTTAGGGGGACGCTGAGCCCCGCTAAAGGCTTACACGCATGGTGGTACCACCATGCTAAAATGAATAATCGATTTAAGTTTCTATTTCGACTTTCAAATTGAATTTTTGGTTTTAATGGCCTATAGATAAATGCCTGACTTATAAGGTTTCAAATACGAAGTAGACAAGGATATCATGGACCGTAGGGTCCCTAATTTGATAAGGATAAGGGGTTATTCAATTAACAAAAGCAAAAAGCAAAGATTGAGGTTATTACCCAATTATAGTCCAAATTTATAACCACAGTATGATATCTTTAGCAAAGGTCTAAGAATCACAGCCATGAAATATTTTCAGTAACCATAAAACCACCTACATGTATATACAGTATGCTTAACGCCCTATCAGTGATAATATCACACGTATTTTTAATTGTCCAGAAAATATGTTATACATGTAGATGGATGCAAATATTAAATATCTGTGCGAATGAGACGCACAATCATATTTTCTTATTTTACTTTGTTGCATATTTATGAACTCATAACGACATATAAAAAAAATTTAAAAAAACATTTGTGACATACGTATATTGTCCATCGGAAATTAAAATTACGTAATGCATTAATGAAAATATAGTCATCAGGTAAAACATAACAATGCATGTGGGGCTTAACCATGCATGGTTCAATTTAGAGCTCAATTACCACCAGGTCACATCGCTTTTGGCTAAGTCCAAATTGGTTCGCAAGTAAATGTGTGAAGAACATTTAATCTTTTATGCAAACTATACATTATGGCGTTACAAGTCGATGCATGCTCTCGAAATGTGCATGTTGGTCTAAACATCATATTAACTTAATGTACCGTAATGTAATGTAAATTAATGTACCGTTGAGTTAAGAAGAGTCCACCATAACCTTTTAATCTATATAGTCTTCTATTTACGTTATACGTGTATATTTTGATAACAAATAAGAATGACTTTGTTCAATGAATTTAAAATATATTTTACCTCAATGAAGCTTGCTATTGTTAACATTTTTTGGGTTTATAATGAATTAAATATTCGGCATATGCTATAGAATTGGAACATACTATGTTACATGTATGTACTGTAAATAGTAACGTCAGAGCTATGCATTAACAAGCCGTTAAAGGTAGGTCCCTAATAGTTAAACACGTGATTTCGGAAGAACAATTTCTCAACAATCTATAGGCCTAGTATTATATTTCTCAAATGAGGACGCTCTGGAAATTTTCAATATTGGGCTAATCGAAAATTAATTAAATGTGGCGCAAGCGTTATATAAAGTCAGACTTTGTGCATTTTTAACAGGGCACATCGCCCATTCTCATTAATTTTAAGCAGCAACTAACGCAACTAACACAACTAGCCGATATAAAATAGATATATAATAACCCTTCAAGGGCTATAAACAAAAGGATTAAATGAAAATTTCTCAAATTAAACCTTTGGGGATTCAGAAGTGATTATTGCATCGTATATATAAGTGTATACGACCTACATGTATGTCAGATACGGATTTGTTAACTTTCTGCCAATTTCTAACTACGTCAAATACGTAAATGTATATTGTTTACAGATTATGTTATCACATTCAGACCCTGTAAAGCTATGCCCAATGTTTTGGACAAAATGAATGTATACAATTATAGATCCCTCATCATTTCTTATAACTACAACCATCTGGAGTTACTGTTTACAAATTTAGGTACAAGACTTTTTTCAAAAAACATAAGCCATTGTTAAAATGTTTGCATGAGCATCCATCACTATACATGTATATATGATGAAAGATTAGCCCAAGATTAACATGCGTCTTGGTAGACCATGTGATTATTTAATTAAGGAATGGTGTCACCCAAATGCTGGTCTAAACGAATTATAACAAGTCAAAGTCTGGTATATAATGACCCTATCCCAATCATTTAAGTAAATTAATATGATCAGTAGCAATGTTCGAGAGAAAAAACTAAGTATGTTTTTATGCTGTCTGGTTTTAAGGTTTATAATTTGTCGTTTCATGTCATATGGCAAATCAGGCTCATCACTGGCCCTTTAATAGCACTAAGGGCTTAATTTACAACGATGTTTGAGCTGAGGTTCACGACATTGCACTACGCCATTACATACATGGTTTAGCAGCCACAAAACACTGCAGCATTTCTATAAGATTAACTTCGAGGAAATCAGCGTAACCTTCTTCATTCATATAGTGTAGTGCTATATGAACTGCAATACTAAATGAGGACCTTCAAAATTAAATTTACCAGGTCTAAGCATTATTTTGTACAGTATAATTTCTTCTATTTCTATTTGCATATACAACCCCCTTGCAGTGTTTTGTTTATCTATGTGGTGAACGGTGATATAAAATATCAACACATGTGCTTGCCAAAATTTAAATTGCACAGAGTTTATAAACACAAACTCTTCTAGCTCAACAACCAGCCCATGCAGTGGTGAGCACGTTTGCAAACTAACAAATGGGTCGACTGCCCAATTTAGAAAAAAACTAAATTCCGTCTGTTTTTTGAGGGAGGTTGCCAAAAACAGTGTGAAAAGGTTATTTTAGGAATGCAGCTAGAAAACTATGGAGAACCTGAGAAGCACCCCCCCAACCATGCATCTCATTGTAATCATACTGGTCGGAGCACCAATATGGTATGTCCGTCCCGTATTCAATTGTTGGATGCAGGATGGAATCAACATTAACTGCGAGTATTATCAAAAACACTAAAAACAATCTAAGTTATACATACATATAGGCTAATTATTATACCCAACTGAAGCCACACAAAGATAATTGTTGCAACAATCATTGTAACGTGAATGGAAACGAAATCATTAATACGTGATTCGGAATAATTTGAAAAAGTGGACATGCAATATCTGCGCTTTAACCATTCATCAATGTGAAACAGTGAAAAGGACAAACAAGTCCGTTTTAGCACTTATAGCTGATCAAATGTAACTACTAGCCCTTAATTCGTCAATTATTCAAAAATTAGTCAAGAGAGTTCTACCCCATCAAAAATTCGACGTGAAATGTCTGCCCCAAAATCATTGTTTTTGATAATGAAGCAATGACTTATTAGAAACTACATGCATGCATTTCTACATGTAAATTCAGTCGTTACTTTCTCACAAGTTTGTAATTCGCTAACGAAATGCAACTTAAATGCATAATTGCAAAACTATTTTAAAAATACCTTATTATTCCAGAAATAACAAGACCTAGCAGTTTGCATATTGATATTGACTGAAGTTAAAGCTCATTTAAGCAAACGTTCTCTGAGCAGTAAGTATATATTTATATTTCCTTAAAATTATTTTTCAGAAAATTCACTACCTTAATTAACACCAAAATGATTTTTTCTTCAGAAACCCAACCAATTGTTGTGCAACGTGTTTCAAGTGTGGAAAGCAACTCATCTGCATATTCAATTATTTAAAATATTTTTACCATAATAAAATCATATACGACTTGGCCGATCCGCCGATAACTGGTTAGAAATTCATCAATAACATTTGTGAGAAACTTATTTAATATGGTCGTCTAAAAGGCATCAAATGGTTAATAAAAAGACGCATGTGGTTTTATAGCATAAGTGTCAGCAGGCATGATAACAAAATAAGAAATGCAAATGCTATGTTTTTACAGTATTTATAACGTTATATTTTCCCTAAAGAAATACTTTGTAGTAATGGAGATTTGAGGAAAATTAAGAAATCAAATTTATTTAACTATTATGTATATGTAAATAAAAATTTGCTGATAAAATGAAACTGTAGCAAAGTAAGAAAAAAGAAATTAATAAAAACTTTGGAATGGTTTTCATACGAATGATTAATTGTTACGCTGAACTATGAACGGATTTTACAATTTATTATTGGATGATTATCACAATAGGACCGTTTAGAAAGAAAAAAAATCATCAAATCTACCTATCCATGTTGAATATTTAACTTAATTAAGTGTTATATGTCATTTATAATGTCCTATTCCCTTAAAGATTGATTAAAATTGATCACAAGAACGAACATATGGTTAGGTCTCACAAAAATAGCCTTGATTGCAAGCATGCATCAACTCGTGTATTTCTCTAATTAGAAATCTTGATTGTTTAATACATGCATGTCAGGATATGTTAAAGTCTTGGAAACCAACTAATGTGGCGCAACAGGGTTTTCCATTAAAACCAAAAGCCTCCTACAATGGTTTTTCAAGATATGTTAGCCGGTGGTATATTCCCTAGTCAATATAAGTAATAAAAGCCCACATCTCTTCACTTTATATCTTCGCCAAATAACACTAAAATCCCAGATAGGCGATTATAACAGCAGGTGTAACAAATTGAAAGGGTTTTATAAATGCCTCACTCGAAGAACTGTTCCTGAAGCCAAATGTTAGTGTAGCCTAGCATTTGTTTGCAGAGGTAAGACAGTTGTTTTCGTATAACAATAAAAAGTGCCTTTTATAAAAGGTAATTACAGTGGTGAGACAGCTGTAGGGGGATAACCAGCATGTCAGAAATGTTATTTACAAATGGTTACAGACGAGTATGAAATGCGAACCCATCAAAACGAATTTTTGGTTTAAAAATAATTAGAGTTTATAATAAATGATATACGAAATAAAAAATCTTTGGTGAGCATTTCTCGGAAAACGAGAAATTAAAAATAGGCTTCGCATTAAAATTCCTAGAAGAACATGCCAAGGAATTATTTATTATCCACCACTGAAGCTCAATTCCTTTTGCACCAAGTTTGGTGCATTAACCAGGATACAATATGCTCATTTTATGCAATTTTTATTATGCCTGTTAGAGTAATGCACACTGTATTATACAGGGTGTTCCGAAAGTGAACACTGAGATTTGAAAGCGTCTTGAAATTTATAAACACTGAGGGTCGTTTGAGGTAGCATTTTGTAGCAAAACTAATAAAGTTTATGTAACGTAATGTCGTAGTACCGAATTCCGTCACCAGGAACGCCACCGAGCGTTCATATCAGAATACACGCTCAGAGCCAAATTACAGAGGACCCAATGGTTTGGCGGCCTTATTCACCATATTTAACTACTATATTCCTGTCAATGTCATCGAACCAAAATAATTGTTGGATGTAGGGTTAGGTTAGGTTAGGTTGAGTGTCCATTGTGTGTCCATTAGGTTAGTTTCTCAATGTCCATTGTCGTCAGATTAAAGTATGGCATTCAATGATAATATATTTTGACAATGTTCAGTATAATCGAAAAGTATTCGAAATGTTAACGTTGTTAAACTCACTCAGATGTACATGATTGATACTTTATTCAAATATTTTGCGTAACCAAACCAATTTTATGCGCCTAATGTCAACATACCTGTTTGAAGAAAGATGTTCAAAAATCAAACAGTGTTAGGCCTATTATAGTTTGGAATAGCTGGGCTATTAACACGTCATTTAAAACCAGACAGCACTAAACAGATAAAAAATTAAGGACTGCACGACCAAATCAGCATGGTCCACATTTAATCCTCAAAACTTCAGAAATATAAAAATTAAATCAAATCTATAGTAATGTTTATTAGCAAGATCCAAGTCTGCGTGTATCGTACTGTATTTCAATGTAGGGCCAAACCCGCCAAAACCCGCTATTATACCTTATTTTCGCACATACAAACTTAAGCAGATCTTTCATCTAAGCTCAAATGATATAAAAAGTTAATTCGCAAAGAAATTGAGATTGAATGCAAAGTAAGGATGCGCTTATAATGTACGCTTAAAAGTAAAACGGCATTTCCTTAGCAGTCCATTTCGAATTCTGTAATATTTTCAGAAATTGTGATATCGGAAAATGTTTCCAAAAATATCAGTACACCGCACCCAGAAGAAAGGAATAAATAAATTTCCCAGATTTACTTGGTAAACCAACACTTCAGCTAACATTTTTCAGTCATATTCAGCTTCAGAATCGCCTTAATAGTTAGGGCAGGGCACTTCACAGCGAAGAGGACCTTACACGGTATGTTTTACAAATAATATCTCGATATACTGACAAGTAAAAATTATCCATAAATTAGGATAATTGCCAGTGTAGTTAGAATGGAACAGCAGTCCATCTGCACTATAGCGCCCCTTACGCGATGTAAATTGACATTCAATTTTGTGCAAATTATTGAAAGAAAAGCAGAATTGACCGTGTAAGGTCCGCATGACCAATCACATGCATGACTTACAGTTGAAATCATGCAAAAAGTTGCTTCAGTATAGGCTCGATTCAAGAACGTATATGGGAGTTGCTCACTTACCTCAAAACAGGGAGGCTATTTTTAGGCGGAAATTGCGTAAGCGCAGGCGCAGAACGTTCATCACCTTAACTGATATGTGACAAAATAAGGCGTTGAACCTCGGAGGACCGGACACCTTATGCATTCACCGGAAGTGGTTGGCTCATGGCCTCAATATTACACGTGCTTTGGGTTGTGCGGGTGGAGGCAAAAGTGACGCCAAAATCCCACAACCAATAGGAAATGCGGCCATTGAATATTTCGGTGAAGCTATATTTCGAAAGACCTATAACATTTACTCGCCAATTTTTCTCAGAAAAAAGCACAATCGTGACATTCAGCTGGCGCCCTTATAAATAGCGTTTCAGAGGCGTTCAAACCCTATTTTAGAACAAGATCTACTAAGATGAATATCTACGAAACGGTGTCCCATACCCTCGTATGATCGAGCGCCATCATAGGGTTGATGGCGATATCACCGATATCATAGGGGTTGATCATACATTTCGTCATCATAACTCATGCACGAGTATTGGCCGTGCACAATGCAGAATTGAATCCATTACAATGTATTTTTGCAATTAAACTTTCAGGTATACCTGTATATGCTGCTGATTGAACAATCAACTTTTGTGGGGCATGGTACAAGTATTTTCAGCATCAAATATAGGGAGCTGACCAAGTTCGCAGGTGCACAGGTGTAATTCGTCATTTTTTTGCGAAAATATGATATGCAAATTATCAAACCACTTTCATCAGACAATAAAGACCTTGTTTTTATAGATTACAGTGCAATTTGAACAATTACTAAGATAATATTATGGTGGAAATCCTTTTTACAGTTTTCACAATTGAACCGCAATTGACACAACGTATTCCATATCTTTAGAAAACATCGAATAAAAATAAGATCAGATGAAGAAAAATCTAAAAAGTTCTTAATTTTTTATCAGTCAAATAGTTCGACAATGATAAATGTGCACGGGATATTATGTACCTATCTAAAAAATTTTGCATGCATGTAAACTTATCATTCATTTGTTACAAATTTTGATTAACGAATGCGCATAAATGATTAAAACGTTATCAAAAATGTAAACTTGGAAGTGCATATAGCCTAATAAGCCTGTTTAAATTTGAGGCTAAATTTTAGAAAGTTTTGGTAGTCATAACATTGCAAAATGTGCATTATTACACTTGCCAAAACCAAAATAACAATATGAACGCATGCATGCAAATTTCATGTAGTCATTAATTATAAATGAACATGTAAGCTGAAAATTTTTGAACTAAAAGTTGAACAACAAAGTTGAAAATTTGACCAAGACATTTTTTCAGTTTTCTATCCAGTTAGAAATGCCATCATCTTATGTTTGTTTGTTACAAATCCTACATTACTCATAATCCCGCCATCCTACTTTAATCATAAAATTGAAATCCATGTCAACATCTGTGATAGGTTTCACACAAACACCTCTAACAAAACCATTTTCAAATATTCTGCTGAAAACTGATGAACTACCCTCAGGTTGGTCTCTTTGGACTTGACAGGTGACGTTTTTTCTAACTTATGCACGGATATCAATGTTATTAACTGAACATATCACTGTTCTTGTCAGGGTGTGCAATGAAAGCATGTTTTTGCATTAATTCGATAAATTATTCCGTTTGACTTAAAATTCCAACATACTCTCGTAAATGTAAGTTTATAATCGATCAGCGTTAGTTTATGTCCGATTCCCTGTTCGATTTATTAAAAATCAACAATACTATTCATTGCCTTAAGTGGCATTAACCCAAGCCCAGTTATGAGCAAAGAAATATTTTTAGTACACGTATTATCCACTGTTTGAACCATCTTCCATGAAATTTAGCTAACACTGCAGTCAATAACAATTATCAAAATCATTTTGCGTCCTCAAAGCTCGAAATTAAAACAAAAACTAAGCGTAAATTTCGACACAAATGAATGGAGCAATTCAAAAACCTCTTGCCACTTTCTGGAAATTCTTATAAATTTGGGAAAAGCACATGCAATATGTTCACCAAATATGATGGGTATATGAAGTAATAGAATTGTTTTAGATTTACAAAGCTAAAGTTTGTCTTCAGGCAACTTTTGGTAAGTTCGTGCATTTGTAATCGAGAAGGAAAAAATTAGCGAATTAGCGAATTTGTATGGTGAAAGGGTATTTCTTACCGAACCGGATATGGTTTACAGCATCCCTAAAACAACGTGTATCAAGGGATGCTGCTGTCGCGCATGCTTAGACACTCGCTTTGGGTCAAGGCAGATCTGGCTGACTTTGGGCAACCCAGTTTATGGGAACGAAAGGTTTAGTTAGTTGCATAAATAAAGCCCGCTGGCCAGGCCCACTTGGCCTCCAAACAAGGTGGCAAGACAGAGACCCAGTTAGAATTTATGCAGACAAGTCAATAATTCAACTGTTGACACCGAACAACCGAAATTGGGACAAAGTGATTTGTGCAAAAATACATGTGCTCTGACCAAAAAACTGGAATATTTCGGATGAAAGACCCGAAAATTTCCGAAGGACCAAAATCCAACCACCGAAATGAGGGAATCTAACAATATGAAAGTCACCGGATATAACGGCGGAAACAACTATAAAAACGACAACACGCTGTGATTGGAGGAAATCCAATTCCAAAACAGCAATATGACAAAATCCTTGAGTTGACCAACTTCAATGGGCATGCGCATCCGAAAGCTCCTACAAGCGCCTATGCTTACAGCCATTATATGCAAATAATAGTAAGTATATACGAGACTCAATATTACTCAAAAAAATAAAATATAAATTACAAATTACTGGACATGCTGCTCCAGACGGGCTCGGCAGAACAATGGCGGGGAACATGATATCGTGTTTTTTATATTTTAATAGGCCTAAAGTACTGAGCTCGTGTGCAGACGGAAATTATCAAAACAAGATACCTTCTACCACCGCATGCACACAAGTCCAAGGCGTTCATATTTCCATATAATATGGCCCGTAAAATTTGGCACATTTTGGGACTGGTTCTATTTTGCTCAATTAGGCGTAAGGGCTGACACAGTATATTTGCGTGACACATTGTGGATGGACAGATAGCCTATTTTTTAACGAAATCTTATACGTTTGTTTACTTCAACTGTTTGTTAACCTACAAATGAAAACCTAAGCCTGCAGGAGCAAAATTCGAGGGTGATATCCTGTTATGTGAGCTCTTGAGTTTTAGAGCAAATTTTTTGGACAGATATTGGTTTGGGTTGCATTAGTAAATTAATTTGCTACATTGCATCTCATCGCATTTTGCGATGCGTGTTGATGCTATAGTCACATCACAATTTGATAACGATTAGCAAATATTTCAGAATTAATAATCAGAAATATTTGGAACACGATCATCTCACAAATTTGCCTTGGGTTGCATGCAATGCAAATTAATGAAATTAGTTTGCTACATTACTTCCCATCGCATTTTGCGATGTGTGTTGATGCTAGTCAGATCACCATTTGATAACGATTTGCAAATATTTTTGAAATAAAAAGTAGAAATATTTTGAACAAGATCATCTCTCAAATTTGCCTTATTTCAACAGCAAAATTGTTAAAATAGGAAGATGTTTACAAACGCGTTTCTGGTGAGAGAATACGAAAATATTATAGAAATACAGGTATGTTGCAAATGAATCGGCAATAGCCAATATGGTTTCGGAAGTATACATCTTACAATATTACATGTAGAAACAATATTGCGCTTTTCAGTATAACAAACATGATTTGAAGATACATTCATGTTGCTGTATTGAAATGTATTGAAACAACCTGATTTTAATTAAACTTTTGTATAAAAGAAGTCAAATGAATGTTTATAGATGCATTTCTGATCAGAGAAATATTTTTGAAATAAGACACATACTGTATTATGTTGTAAACGGATCAGCAGTATCGTTTCGGAAGTGAAATATGAATGAAATATGTTCTTGAAAATATTGCGATGTGAAACCATATTACGCTTTTTAGAATTAGCAACGAATTGGAACAATGAGACTAAATAAAAGGATAATGAAGTGGGTAATAAAGAAAAATGTTTGGAAGCTGGTACTTTCAAGATAGTATTAAAATATATTTATGAATTTCATTCACTTTGCATGAAATTTGAATACGCATTCTCGCAAATTAAAATTGACGGTATACGTCTAAGATATTTCGTCGTTAAATTAAACGCACAATTTACTGTATTATACTGTACATTGTAATTTAAATTATACATGCATCGTATTGGAATGCATGCTTGGGAGACGCAAATATGAAAACAATTTAACCAAAAAATAACTTTCATTATGATTCAACTTAATTATGCACGTATATTTGTGTCACACGAGAAGTGCTTGTCTAAGAACATTTGAATATTCGGGGTGAAAATACTCTCGTACATAATTATGATAAAATCTAGTCTATTTTTCCAACAAACAATGTCTATTTACAAGCTCAGTGTACGTTGGCGTACAGACCTAATTTAGATAATAAACTGCTTTTATGCATAACTAATGTACAGAGAATTTAAATTTATAGAAACTGATGGAATCAATTGAAACTCAGTGACCGACGTTATCAGTTTTAATGCATGTTTCAGGCATTCAGTGGAGAGAGAAAATCTTAATTAAAACCTATACACATTATTGAGTTATTGAGTTATGAACCCTTTGGAATAAACATGTCAATTTGCAGTTGTTGCTTTTCTCCAAATGTCTGTCCTTTATAAAAAAAAGTATCAACTTTTCGTTTGAAATTATTCAGGGTTGTTTTTTGTTTCCCTGAAATTTAGATCCATTTCATCTTAAATTTCCCTGATCGTATTGCATATGTTCTTTGGAATAAATTATATGCAAGTTTATAATAAACTACTGAAAAATCCGATTGACTTATCCACCATTTATTAAACCAACTCCCCACGCACATAACCCATCAGATTCATCAACTGAATCAACTGTCACACCATTTAAAAATTTGAGAAATACTGAATCAACGATAATTGTTAATAAACAGATGATCGTGATACTGTAACTTCAAATTTACACAGAGCTACATACATGTATAGCGGATAGGGATGCGAAATGTCAGAACCATAGGCAAATATTTATTGAAATGCTTAAATTTGAAGAACTTCACATTGTTTTACAAGTAGATCTGATGGGTATTGCTGCTACATCAATCAAATCTTTAAGAAGTAAAAACAGTTGTATAGGTTCAATATTCTTCTTAGACATTTAGAAGTTACGATCATACTTGGCGTACATATTACAGTGTATAAGCTAAATTGCTCGTGAGGATTTCCATGTCATTAGTGATTAAATGTCTAGCATTGTGTAAAAATTCGCCTTCATGTATCCTTTCACATAATCATGAATTTTGCAAACAAAAAATAACAATTAAGAACTCAAGCGTGCATTTTTGTGTTCTTTAAATCATTTTATGTCGCGTATAATGGCATAACCCTTTTTCGTATAAAACTAAACACATTTTACTAATTCCCTATATGGTAGTGTTCTTAGTCTGATATTTAAAAAACCGATTTCGTCGAAAAACAAAGAAATTAAGCGCATTTTTTTCGTCGGCAAATTGTCTAGGACAGATTAAATGCTGACACAGAAAACAATGGGCTCTCATAAGCTAATAAAGTTTGTTGAGGGAGCTAATTTCAGTAGCTATATGTGGCCCATAATAAAGGCCCCACTTTAATAAGGGTCAGATTAAACTCGTAAACTAAGCGCTTATTGTGATTACGTTGAAGTGAGTCTGGAGCCCCGCATGAATTTATGCCTGGCCTAATCACATTTCTGATTGCAATATATGAAAAATAACTAGCATGGCACAAATGCAAAAAAGGATAAAAAAAAACTCCAGCCAAAACTTCGCCTTGTATCGAGCTGCCTCCTAGCGTATAAACGCTGAACTTGTCGCTAATTCGCCCAGAAGGCCATCGAGTGCCACAAAAGTGGTTTCTCAGTTTCCTGCGCTTGGAGATACCATTTATCAGTTATTTTTAACTTCAAGCCTTTTCTTCGAATTAGAGACATTTCATGAACGTTTAATTCGAAATCTAGATTAAAGCCAGAGATGGCCGATCAGAATTTCGATTTTGATGTTCGCCGCATCTTGCTTATCCAATCGCTTGAAAGCCTATTATTTTTTAATTGAAGCCAGGAGTGGTCTAGGCCCAATCATGGTCCACAATTTGACTAGTCCGATAAAGATTAGCATACGAGTAATCAAATGCAAAGTTGATGTCCAACCTGCCAATGCCCCAAATGGCGAATGATGAAAAAAAAATTGATTAATCTGTAATGCATAAAAAATTGAGTTGGTGTCACAGAAATTTGTCCCTAAAACCTCTAATGATGTTCCCTGTTTAACTTAGTTTGAACTACTAAATTCCTTAGTACACGGAGTGTCTCGCAAAAATTTTGCTTTATTGCCCAAAAACATAAAGTCCTTGTTCAGCAAAAACGCTAAGCAGAAAATGCTTTTCATGTAAAATCGCAATTTGTCAAGGACCTCTTAGTACAGTGCATCCCAAAAATGTTCTTTCTTTATCCGAAACCTGTTACCAGAGTCCTTGTTAATCCATGCAATGCAGTTAACATATTATATATTAGCAGCTAAAATGATTTACAATAAATACTTTTTAACTGTTTTAGAGAATAGGTGAGCACTGAATGATCACTTCATTTTAATCAGAGTTAAGGCAAATTTGAATATGTACTCCGAGGTGTCCCAACCCGAGGAAAAACCACTTTTACACAATTTTGAGTAATTTAAATGGTTTGGAAAGCCATGTCATATGTATTATAAACTTTTAACCCAGACTATACTTACTGTATTGTTTGAAACGTAAGTTTAGTAGGGCCTATGCACGAACGTCTAATGGACCAGCAATTTAGTTCATTATTATTTGGAAATTTAGATGTCATAATGCCAAATAAGTATACACAAACGTTGGATAGGTTATAGGTACCCATCATATAATTATTGAAGTAATTATTAGTGAATGGTTTTTGGAAAGCCATCAATTGGCGAAGGTACAATCCATTTCAAATAACTATTGAAAGGATTTACCTGTATAGCACTTTATAGCTAGTAATCAGCAATTTAAGAGAAAATTATGTAAAATGGTTGTAAAAATGAACGGCTAAGTTGTATTTTCTGATAAATGTAGAGCAATGCTTTTATTCTATAGTATAATTGTTAATTGGCAACTTCTTTTCATTAAAATATGAACAACAATTACCCATTTATTTAATATTGCTATCGTTTTCACTTTCTTCAAGAAAGGCCAATATCACAAACAATCCAAGAATAAATTTTATCTCCATCAAAAAAAGTATCAAATCTCACATAAAACGTGATATTTACATACAATCAGATTTGACGATTTTATCATTTCAGGGATAACTTTTTTTCAAGGAACTGGTGAAATGTTCAAGATTTGCAATTCACCTGGATCTATGTGTAAAATTTATGTCTGTGAGAATGTGGCAAAATAACGTTTTTTCTGCCTTAATGTCTGCATTTTCTGACACTTATAAACCCTTTTGAGCCGCAAAACTTCACTCTTTTCATAAGTACAGTGTACAGACATGGGCTAAATGTCTTAGTAATGCATGACCCAAAACATGCAAACAATGAACATGATAACTGCCCAAAAATTACAACATTTAATCGAGCGCAAGTCGAACAAAATTTAGTGAAATAGTTCCATT
>JAQFYZ010001256.1:0-25563 GCA_034695085.1 Cylindroiulus punctatus | reverse complement strand
ATACATATTTTAGTGCCAATCTAAACATATTTTTCAATATATTTCAAAATACATTTCCCACAATATATTTCAAAATATATTTCCCACAATATATTTCAAAATACATTTCTTTTCCATATGGGCTATTGAGCACCATTGTACCATGTAGCATCCCCAATTATATAAAATTCTCCTAGCATTTCACTCAGACTAATTTCTACAGACAATCAATGTGCTGACCAATGTTTCCTTCACAATGCCGTGGGGTTATGACTCCTTTCTTTGTGAACCGTCTTTGAGATGAAACGAAATGCTGATTCCTCCAAATATTAGGCGATTTTTAACAAAAGAGTAATAGTGCATTCAATGTTTCTTATTAGAGCTACCAAGGGGGACGTTCTTGTCTATTTTTCAATCTTAGGAAATGGTCAAATATTGTAATCATTGTAGTTTGTAAGACTAAATTCAACATTTCTCAATCCATTATCGCAAAAAAATGTCGCCCAAGCGCGTTTTCTTTATTTTAAAATTCATTATTTACTCACTTGTCAATAGAGAAAGGATACTTCTGTGTACCTAATGCCCTGCTGCAAATGTGCACAATGTGGTATATCTACAAATGTAAATATCAACCTCAACCGTAGACCATAGCATAGAATTTTATACAAGAATGACAACTGTCTGAGGCGTTTTTTGCCTTCTCCTCTATTTTCCCTTTTTTGTGCTAATTTGGCAAAAACAAACCTTAAACATGATTTTTTGAATTCGCTGCCCCTGATAGGAGCAATCACTGCTAGCAAGAGCTGTTAGGAGAAAATCACCATTGGGGGAAAAACATCAGGGCATAACATTTTTGTAAGCAAACAAAAAATTCAATTGAATTCAATTGAATTTCAAATGAAAATCAAGAAAATTTAATGAAATATTATTTGAAAGACCCTTGCAAAAAATCAACCGGTTTGTTTTGTGGTCCACTGTTGGTACCTGGAATCAACAGTTCCAAATATTGAGTATTTAAGTAAAGGTGTTTCAGACTAGGATGGAAAGGTAAGAAATCGTGTATTCGCAAAAGACTACAAAGGGTGGGTGAACAATGGTGTCACCCAAGCAATGCAAATTGCAAACAAGCAAATTATTAGCCTGGCTTCGCTGATTTACAGCCAGGGTGAGCGTAATGAATCGATAAATCCCCAGTTTAATTCCCTTATCAAGATCAAGTAAATTAGGCATGAGCTCGGCGCTAACAAGGCGTTAGCGGCTTTTTTTAGCCCGGGCAAAATGGCCGCCATTTTAATCGCGCCAAAACGATGGGCTCTGGGCGCCATATATAACCGGCGAAGTTTAATTACAATCGCTATCCCCGCGCTTTCAAAAATAATTGAAGCGTTTTATTTATCGCCCCCATTTCATCCTCCTCCCCCACGGCTTTTTTTTGCCGCCTTTTAGCAATGGGGGAATTGGCCGAGGCGCAGACTGCGCATGCGCCCTCTGCCGGATCGATGCCGTAATGGACCCTGTATTGGATAAGCCCCGGGAAAAAATCGCAAAATTATCAGCGTCCGAAATGAAAGAAACGCACTGGCCCCATTTATCCAGTTTCGCGGGACTGGTAATTAATTAGTTTAACGAGGTGTCGCACTTTATCACGTCTGCGGAGGCGAAAAAATGGCCGCGCCATTCACTTCTTAACTGAAGCTAAACTAACGCTGAACACACTACAAAAAAAAGTGAGATAAGGTTACTTTTGCGCAATTTTTATATTTTGATTTTCGTATTGCCTAAGGCCCGAAAGAGTTGATTAAAAGAATCGCTCACAGCCTGACAGTTTTTGCGGCTTGCAACGTCTTCAGGCTCATTTAAAGCTGAAGAAAGTTTCGAGACACCCTGTATAACACCCTGCTGGCAGTGATTGCCTCGTTGTAGGGGGAAGCTAAATAATAATCACATTTTTAGGTTAGTTTTGGATTGGTCAAGTCGATGTGGCCATATTGCACTTATGTGCATTTTTTCTTTGGCGCAATACTGTATTTGGGAATTTGGTGAGCAGCAAGAACTCTAAACCAACCATTAGAAGTTCACAAAGCAAAATCCTCGTAGAGGGGCTGCATTGAAGGGAGCTATAAAATTGCCATTCTCTCAATTGGCTTGTAACTTGGTAGCACTGTTAACAGCTTCATGGCATGTGGAAATTAATTAGGAACCATTAGGCCAATGAGAAGTTGTGTTCATGGTTATCCCCCTGGCGAGTGAAGTCCCATGTTGCAGAATTTGGCCAATGTTAAAAATGCCATAACCAACAGCCGTTTACACCTGATAGCGACTAACAACCACGCCATTGTATGTTAACCCCAGTCTGCACCGACTAAGGGTAGCATACTACTGGCTGTATGCATAGGCGATGCTTAGGCGATCAAGTGCAGCGAAGGAGGAGATTAAACGCTGGCGCTGAAATGAAGACATAAAAGTGCGAATGTTTGCCAGCGCCGTTATCGTGCGCCAAAGAAATGCGGCTTTGAAATTCTAATCAGTATGCAAAGATGGTCAATTAAGAGTGATAAATGCAGTCAAATGCACCTCTTCGCTTCTTCAAGCTTTTGTCTAATGCACTCGCGTCGCGAGCAGCTGCTGCGGTGGAAGGAGCGCTGCGCGGGAAATTTTTGTCGCGAAGTGCCATTCTGCGGTGAGCCTATATACGTAAGAATGCATGCGTGCCATTGGTTGCCAATGTGTCAGGGTTACGACCTTGAACAGAATGTTTGTTGTTGTTGTTTTTTGGTGCGAGGGTTGTGGGACTCCTCTTTGTTGTTGTTTGGGTGCTTTTTTGCTTTTTGGTGCCCTTGGTTTTTTAATGCAAAATTTGACACCCAATGGGCGATAAGACTATGGTCAATTGCTGAAATGTAAGATGCTTCTTTTTCAAATAGGACAGCTTTATTGACACCATTGAAAGTTAATTCATTGGGAGTGTGCAGCGAAAGGGTTGCCATATAATGACAGTCGAATAAATTCTGTTGAAAGTAGGATACCTTCAGTAAACCACATAGCGAATTTCCATATATTCAAGCCTGTGGCAAACAAGTAAGCACAGAATGCATAAAATACTTGTAATATCTATTACTGGCTACCACAGAGTGAGTCAAAACCGTAAAACTAACTATTAGATTACATTTATGAGCGTATTAGGAAAAAAATCCCAAATTTACAATTGCAAGAGTTAATCCTACTCGGGCTGCAGTGTACCTGGCTCACTGCAGCGCCACCAGTGGCGTTGCACGCTCCTAATAGAATAAACGCACTTCATAATAACTGCCAATCGTACCAAATGTAATAATACGTGTATGAGCAAGATTCCACCAACCAGCCATGATTCTGACTTTATAAAGTGCCAAACTGTGTCCATCTGCAGCAGAGGTCATTTGCATTGAACTCGCCATGGTTTATGGACTCGTCAGTTATTTTAATGAAGCATCAAATCAATGACTGTTAATGACTTTGGTTTCATTGAACTAGTTTCCAACACATTTGAGGTTTCTGCCACCAGTGTCAATGTTCAATCTTGGCAAATCTTCGCCATCTAAAGCGCCGCCAGTTTGACGCCTCCCGATGGGGCACTTCAGTAACCGACGACAACAACACATTAGGACGATGTGATTGATTTGACTAATCTTAGATTAAAAACGTAAATAAAAGGATTTGCGCTTGTAAATTAGGCTCGCTCCATTGTGCTGAGCTAGGCAGCATGGGAATAAAAAAAGATAATTAGGAAGGTAATGATGCTGAGCGGCTTAAAGTGCTCATGCATGTCGCTGCTAGTTATGGCGCTCATGCAGCCCAAATCTCGCTATTGAAAAGCTATTGTAAGAAACGCCATAAAAAATAATTTAAAATTTGCCTCGGGGTCTCGCTACAATCCAATTTAAAATAATTTGGAAACGCGCTCGTTAGCATTTTATGGCGCCATCTTCATAACTGGGGTTGTTCTGATAACCTCGCTGTAATTCAGACATTAACAGGGCCGCCTTCTAACTCGTTTCTGGGCAACAGAGGCCTTTTTCATAATGGAGGAAATCTTAATGATGGGTCGTATCAGGTTGCAGTATATTTGCGATATCAGCATTGTATTTTCAAACAAAGCATTGTCGATATACTAATATACAAATACGCAGATATACAAATCGAATCAGGCGGTTGTCATAAGGCCAGAACTACACAAAACTGGTAAAATCATGGTAAAATGATGCAAATAAATTTGTGGAAATGGAGCCTCAAAGTAACCCTCAAGGATCCCTTGCTGATTTGTTAGGAATTGCCAAACTCCTGACCGGCAGTTACGATCATGGTATTGGTCATGATATGCACATTTTCTTGGCGTGATATTGGTCCTACGGTACAGGTCCTGTAGGTGTCATTTGTCAAGCATGTCCTTGGAGTTTGTGTTATTGGTCACATACATGTATGTTCTTAATGATAGGCTGATCACACACGTTCTTGTCGTGGTGTTGGTCACACGTCCTAGCTAGCTTGACGTAGTATTTGTCATAGCATTGGTCATACAATGTAGTTCAAATTTCTGGCGCTATATCAGTCATGCTTTTGGATATTAAATTCGTCATAATGTCTTTGACTTGTATTGGTCACACATGTTCTTGACGTGGAGTTGGTCGTATGTGATTCTGATGTGATATTGATGGTCACACATGCATATTCTTGACGGTAGTTTCCTCTTTGTATACTGTTTGTTAGACAAAGTTTTGATGTATTGGTCATACATGTTCGGGCATATTGTTGGCCATACATGTACATGCTGTATTGATTTGATGTGATGTTGGTCACATACGTTTTTGACGAAGCATTGGAAGTATCTTTTGGCTGTGTACCAGTCGTAGTGTCCTGATGGTGCATTGGTCACATTGTATATTGTCGATATATTGGCGGTACGGGTTAGACATGTGTCGACGGGGTGATATTGAACATACATATTATAGACAGTAATTTTTTTGACATACCGTTGGTTATACAAAGTTTTGATATGATGTTGGTCATACATGTTTGGATACGTTATAGGTCTTACATTTCTCGACATTGATATATTGATCAAAGCTTTAACGTTGCATCTATTGCATCTGTCATAATGTTGTTGGATCTTTGCATCGTCGTCAACATGCAGGGTAGCTGTCCAAGCTCTAATGGCATTTGTTATCCACTCTTGCTGGTTCGATGCCGAATTCTTCGCCATCATTCAGGATTTCGACGACGAATTGATGGCACTTTCGTATACGTCCCGCCGTCAACCGCACCTCATATTTCTTGAATGAATTGCTGGAGAAAGCAGTTTTTTCTTTGGACACGCACTTTCGGCCGGTGTTTAGCCGTCAGTCGAATGTCGAATCACGTTTTCGTCCCACTTTCCCCACGTGTCGACGGTCGCTAAATGGTTCGAGTGGGAATTTTTGAGCGGATGCCATTTGGAGGCCGGCAGTCCAACGTCGTTTCCATCGATCTGACTGTCATCCAACTCTGTAAGAGCTTCGAGTCGTCCATCACACCACGGGCAGGTGCGAACCGAAAAATGTCGTATGTTGCGATTTTCAGCCTGACCCGTTTCAGCGTACAGGTCAGCCTGCCGATCGATGGGTGACCACCATGACCCTGGCGTTTGTCGCTCGTCAAAGCCACGGGATGCGAGTTTGACATCTTGAAAGGAAACGTGAACATGGGCGGCTGATGACAATTTGCGAAGAAAGATGTTGGTAACCTGGCGTAGCTAATGCTAACCCTGGAAGATGCCAGGAAGCGTGGAAGTGGTGAATCTGCTGCGTAGAAAATTTAAGGTGAACCAAATCTGGGTTTAACATGTTGGATATACACAGTGTACTTCAGATTCGACCCTGCTCCCAATGTGAAAAATGTATTTTAACTCTGCTGTTCTAGTGTACGACACTGGTGCTGTGTTGTGGGTTTTGGGAATTTATTTTCTGTTTTTGATGTTTGACCTTTGATTAATGTAACCTGAAATGCTACTTATCTGTCAGGCAATCCCTGCCAGATTATGAGCCCAATTGTGTATAAACATATATCAAAAATGAATTGCATGCGTGTCTTAAATGTTCAGCTGAGATGCATCAATGTCCTTTACAATACGTTATTCATCATTGATGCGTTGTCGACCCTTAGTTTAAAAGTTAACACAACAAAGATAAACATTTATATCCTCGACCTCTACCAGGAGCAAGCCATTAAACGTGAATGCCCTTCAGACATATTCTAAACAAAACTTATAAATGAATTTCTTAAGAAGTGATATTTGCCTGATGTTTTCATTAATTAACATTCAATGTACTCGTCAAACATTTACTAACGATATACAGTAAGGTCTTTTTTACTTTCATATCATCTCTGGAAATATCTGTTATGCAAATCCTAAAGAGATAACATTATTATATCAAACGTTTTCGTTAAAAACTAACTCTGGCATAATATTGATTTGGTTCACATATTTTTTAACTGGGAAAATACATAAACATTACGTTGTTGAGAGAAAGATGAACGCTCTAAAGTTCGATTTTTTGAAGACTATGCAAAGCTTTTCAAACGTGTTTCATTTACTTGTTATGTCATTGATAGAGCACAGCATGTGCACACGTTTGTCCAAATTAGTCATTGGCAGTCTGGTACTGACTTGCTCCACGAATCTGAGTCGGCAATATTATTAATGGCGTTTCATGTATAGTGTAAGAATGCATGCTGTTTTTTTCTTCCCTAGGCTGATTTGTGTTTTTTACAATTTACGGTTTGCGATTTGCCATTTAGAAGATTGCCAAGCGTCGCAAAAAAATGCGAGAGAGTGGGTTTATTAATGCATTGAGATGGTGGAGGTTCGTAGAATGCTTCAATTATTTATGGCGCTGCCATTGTGGATTTAATCCCGCTTTGCTTTCCCTATTTTAGCGTTTTTTCTTAAATGAGGACCATTCGTTTTTATTCGCGTGTCAACATTTCGGTGACAATTGTTCGACGTTGATGGAGGGGGGGGGATACACCAAAGTGTTTTTGTGCGAAAATCGCTAACAGGCGATTACTTAAAAAGCAAAAGACTTCGCAATTGGCGGATTGTTCGTTCAATTTGACGAAATTAACAGCCATTGAAAGCGTTCACGTCGATAATTGACAGTGCGGAGGTTGACCCCAAAGGAAAATTGCTCAGTTTGTTAAGGATGTAATGCGAGAACATAAAAGCGATAATTTAGTCCTGGGAAAATGTGACAGCAACAGATCGACTGCAACGCGTCCAATTAAGTCTATTTTTTGTTGGAGCCTTATTGCATAGATGGTAGGTCGTTTGTACCTTATTATTGTTCTGAATCTGAAGTGTTTACGAAACCTAAACGATGTCAGTGGTTTTAACTAATGGCAATAGCGTAATTGAATATGTTTTCCAAATTCAGTGTAAAAAAGGTATTGGCATAATTTGCCCGATTTGGCAGCTCCTAACGGCTGGTAGACCAGCAGTGATTGCCTGCGGTTAAGGATGGCAAAATATTTTTTAAGGCTAATTTATGTTGGGATAGACACAAAGAAGCACACAAGAATATCAAATGGATAAATTTTGACTGATAAATTAGTTGTCATTTTGTCTTGGTTGAATCCATGTATGAATCTTATTCCTCAGAATTAGGATTAGCTTACAGGACGTTGGGTGTACTCATATTACCCAAACAAAACTCAGTTCACTGGTTTGGCTAATAAATCATTAACTTTTGAAAATAATTTTGAATTTAATTTAAGTTTAACTCAGTTTGAATAACAGATTGCACATTACATTCAATTATCAGTGAATTATGTTTGAAAATGCCTCATTTTATGGGCAGATAATTCCATAGCAGTGCATGTTTTATTTTTAACATGTCAAGCAACGTCGATGATTTATTGATGCACGATGGCCAAAATGTCCACAACTTAGTTTTCCATCTAGACTGGATAATTTTTCTTGTCATTCCAGTCAGGTATTAAAACTAAAATTGGCATACCAGCAAGTATTCCATTCTTTCTACCTTCTTGCTTGCTTTTGATTCATGCTGGTTCAGTTCAGATTTTATGTAGCCATTGTTTCCTCACACAACTGGAGGGCCAATGAATAATGCATGCTGTGGCATTTGTTGTCAAAGCTATAAAGGTAACATTAATAATGGACACGTGACTGCCACCAGCGAAGATCTTGTACAGTACCAGAGCCAGCTTGTCTGAATCCATTGTTTGCTTTATGGCCCTTTGGCACACCAGGGAAGTAACCAAATATTGTGCCTCTGGCAGACATATTAAGAAGTGCTCGGTGACAAAGAGTTGGACAGGGGTTTGTTTTTGGAATGTTAAGGATTTCCAGTGGAATATGGACACATGTCCTTCGAGAACTAGAATAGATTCAGCTTTGACGTTTCTATCAACGTTTCTATGATCCCTCAGTCAAAAGCATGGTTTCTGGTAGTCATGGGCTGGATTTAACGATGATTTTCAGCCAAGAAATTCATCAGCCTTGTAGGTGTCAGAAATATTACAGACGTGACACATGTGACAGTAAAAGCTCTGTCATTCTAGATAAATTCTTAAATGTCTACTTTTGTCTACTTTTCCTGAAACGTGTTTCAGCCATGCAATGTTAGACCTTTTTTTGAAAAGCTTTCCTGTTTGCATTTCCTTACAGTGACATTGGGACAGACAGTGCACTGCTTTATTCACTGCTTTCTAGACACATTTATAATGCATGAAGTGCACCTTTAAATGCAAAATAAACGCGAGGCATAAACAAGAAGGTGTTTTATATTGGTGCTCAAAGTAAACTACTCCGACTCAGGAATTTAATCTCCGGTATCTGGTTTTGAGAACACCAGGAATTGCCGGCTTTGTCTCTATTTTGGGGGCTTTTACCATAAAATATACGTTTCAGAATCCGCTTCGCCAACCTAACACATGCGTGGGCTTACTTTGACTAAAATGGCAATACTAAAAGCAGTTGAGATCCGACACTAGTATACAGTAGATGAACAAGGCACCATAACTGAGATGTAAGGTTGGCTGTCGTTTAAAGTACAAGTACTTTGTGAAAAATCCTGGCCAGTTACGTGGATTTTAATAATTTGAAGACCAGACTAAAACAGCAGCAAACAAATAATAATAAGTGACATATGGCTTCTCCTACCCTGTCCAGTACAGTAAAGAGTAAAACTCGTGCTATAAGTTTTCTAAACATTTGATTTGTTATATGCCCAGCATGTATAATACGTTAGATAATTGAGCATGCTTTTGCATGACTTATTTCTTTTAAATTATTTGACAAAAAACACATTATTGAATGAAACTTTGATCATGGTGTCAAAGCAAGGTTGGGATGATTTTAATCAAACCAACCCATTACCGAATCTCAAATCAAGTATGCTCAACTTCAGCAAAGGTTTGGGCTCAGCAGGTTTACATGTACGAATTGCTTAGCTGAAGGTATCTTGAAACTTGCATGCAACTTATCCAAAAGGAATTGATGGCTTGGTTCTATAATTCTCCATTCAGAGGAAAACTGCACTTTTCCAAGAAGCCTTGCATCGTTATTGGATTCTAATTTTATAAACTCACTTTAAAATGTACCAAGGCTTAGCTATTAGCAGAGACCACTCACTTAGACAGATAATGGACAGATGCGGGTTTCCGATAGAGGGCGCTCCCATCAATAGCTTCACTACAAGTCCACCAGACTTTTGCATAACATGGATCTCGTGTGGCTTTCTAAATTTCCCTAATCGGACAAGGAGCCCTGTAGGCTAGTTGACATAAGGCTAGGTTTCTCAAAAACGAACTTCATTATTCATGCAATTTTGCATGAAGTAAGCTGGCGTGAATCTTGGAAGAAAAAGCCGCAAAGGCGGTAAGTCTCCTGAGCCCAGCCAAGCAGAAATTCCTGGAAGTAGTCGTCTTGTGTTTAAACTTGAAAGCAGTAGCTACAGTAATTCGATAAGGTGCCACGGGCACCAAGGAATTGGGGAAATTCTCGATCCAGAACTAAAATTGTCTAATGGTATCATTCTTGTTGTGGCACTTAACTATATGATTGGCATTCAAGGTAAAATAGCAAGTCTCTAAAAGTTCTAGGTATGGCACTGGATATACATGTATAACGTAATTTGAAATTCACTTAATTCTTCAATTTATTCTTGGCTGCATGCTGGAATTGCTGCTACTTGACATGGCTAAATTCATTAGTTCATAGATTGTGTCATTCGATAGAACTTTCAAAGTTATATAGAGTGGAAAAGTGCTTGCTTGAACAGTCAATAGTTTCTTGCATCTTTCGAGGAAGCCCATGTCGCCTCATTACAAAAACATGACTCTTGCAAGAAATTGACATGTCCTCCATAAATCATCCCTAGAACGCTGGAGAAAACATTCTTCATATTTACAATGATCTTGACGTGTAATTTCGGACACGTTATTAATATACATACTGTACATGTATACTGTAGGCTGCAGTAACATAGCTTAGTTTTTCAACTTTAAACTTTATTGCACTTTTGGCTACAAAGGATTTATATGAAATAATTTTTCCTCTGGCATGTGTGTTCATGCTACGCCATCATTGAATTATATTGATGTTGGTGCATTCCTACCCAATACAAGACTTGCATACCAAATACAGTATAAACATCTATTTGTTATTGTAGTTCAAATAAAGTAATTCAAAACATCAACATGCAGACAACTTTGTAAACAAATACATGTAGACATTAAGCAAAAAATCCAATTTCCATTCCAATAATTTGACCTGGACCGTATTTTCTCTAAGGGCTTCGTTTCTTGCCAATTTCTGGTGGTTTTTTGTATGATTTCTTACCGGTTTCCGGTTGATTTAGCGGTTTATACTGATGTATTCGCATTCCGATGGAGCTATGCAAACATGCAAACTGAGTTTGGTGCACTGTTCTAATTTTATGCGGCTTTCTGCCTAATTCCGCCCAGCTCATGCCTAATTACATTGCTCGATTGTTTACCCGTAAACCCCAAACATATTGGTTTTCGGCTCTCTGGCGGGAATCGCATTAATTCGGTGCCTTGTACCCAAATTTGCAAAGTAGGGCTTAAATCTTGCTCTTATTTCGGGAATGGAATTGAGTCTTGTATTTTTTCTGCCCGATCGAATTCTCGTTTACATACATTGGGCTTCTGCTAACGATTTTCAAATTGCCAACGGCTTGGTTACTTCAAATAAGATGGCTATTGGGCACAAAAGGCCATCAAACCATCAATCTTTTAACGTAAACCTTTAGAATTATAAGAATGTGTGGTTTGGCAATTGTTCATGAGGAACAGTTTGTTTAATCACACAGGATTCTCCTTGACCAGGACAACCGTAAATTGTTAAAAATAATATGTTAGACATTAGGGGTATGGAGCAGCTATAGTTAAATTCAAGAAAAAGTTATTTATTTTTAAAGGTAGGGACATTCAACATCAATGTTGCATTTGTTCAGGAAAGTTGACAATGTCATTTATGGGCAACCCTGGTGTTATGTTTTTTGGGTGAAACAGCTGGGGAACGTTCACTACCACCCCACCAGTATTATCATTTGTCTTATAAATATTTGAAAAAACAAGCTCTTGTGGTGTTATGAAATATACGATTCTTCATTTGGTATAAAAGTTGCTCGATGTCTAGATTTCGTGTCCTGTTTTGTATTTGCAGTAATTATGTAAACCATGATAACGGCATAATTGCAACAAGTCTTGTACGCAATTAATCTGGCTATTAGGCAGTGAAATCATGTATGGGTGTGTTTGCACGTTAATTAGGCAGGCAATAATGTGTTTATTACACGTATTAAAAATGGCGCCAATGTAAACGACTGGCACGTGCGAACGCACCCTAATTGCAGCTAAATACTAGAATGAGGGTGTTGTGTTGCATGATGAATAGCACGAAATTATAATTTAAGCCCGAATTATATGTTATTGTGGCTTGTTCTGAATCTGAGATTATAGTGAAGAGCCCTAAGATGTTTTTCAGGAACGCAATTATAGTAGCTGAGTATGTTGGGCAAACTTTAGCAGAACTTTATATCCCCTGGTAAGATTCTAACCCAAATCTTAAGTATTATACATGTACAGGTATTATATTAAAATCTATGAATTGGTCATGTATAAAAAGATTAGCAGAAACATCGAAAACCCTTCTGTTATTTTTCACCAATATAAGTGTGATGCTATGAATGGGTCACCATTTAATCATCAAAATATTTGTTGATCCTAGAAACAGGAAATATGACCATTTAAATTGATCTTATGTTCATTATTCCAAAGACGTTGATAGCCGTACTTCGTAGATTTGCAGAGATTGTTTGTAGTTAGGGCAGCTAAATGAATTGTTTATAGGCCAGACAAACGCGCAAAAAAAAAATAATTAAAAACACAGATAGTAAAGTGTCAGTCTTTCCCACTAGATAAATTGGGTTGAAAGAAAGATACAGAACATATTTTGTCCTCATTTGGAGCAAGGCGCATCCCTTGGTATATCTTTTGCAAGTTTCTAACCAATTATTAACGAACTTCGCTTCAACTCGCCCATTTGCATTTCAAAAAGTTATTCAAAAAGTCACGAGCTTAGCTTGCCATTAAAAAGTCCAAGGGGAAAAGCATTCTTCGCGTGAATTATGCTCGAGCAAGCCGTGATAAAGATGCAATTTTGTGTACATAAGGGCAATAAATAGATCGAAATTGAATTTGCTGATAAAGCTGATTTTTACTGCCTGAATCCAATGACGCAACGGCGAATATCAGTGATGGATATTGGAAGATTTCGACACGCCACGTTAGTCGATGAACCCAAGGCAGATCGACTTCCATCACAGATAAAAGACTCGTTTAATTTATTAAGAAAAAAAAGAGAGAGAATCCGCTCGGCAGCGAACCTAATTTAAATAAAAAACTTATCGCTGCCATCATGTGAACGCGAGGAGAGCCTCATTATTCATGCGCGTATTTATGGCAGGCATAAAGTGTTTTATTAAAGCACGCCGAATTAGTCATGAATGCATGGCTACGTTAGCATGCAGTCCGCCAGTGTTTTTAAGACAGTTTTACGGCTGATAATATTTTTTTTTTGCCCGAGAAAAATAAACTTCTAGATCTCTTTCTATCTGGGAATGAGCTGAGTTTTTTGCATAAGAAGCTGCGCAGTGTTTTGACAGGGATAAAGTAGGGCCCTCAAGGCCCCCGTTGCCACACTGGTTGCAGCGATAAGACTCCCCACTCTGCCTAGATGTTGTTACTTGTTGTATATGTGATGGTATCGGCGGTAATTACTCTGCAGCTGTAATGAGATGTGGCATCTGCAGAATACCTTGTTAACTTTATCAGATTGCCGTGACCCTGTGCATGGAGACCTCTGGCAGGCTGGCTTGTGGAACGCTGGTCGTGATATGCTTCCAGTTTAAAATTCATTAATTGAGCAAACAACATCTTAAGCACATGTTCTGGTCAGCTCCTGCTTGAGTAATTAAACGCGCTTTGAGGGTTTGCACATGTCTGGCCAAGTCACGACTCGCATGTACAGTAGAGGATTTCTGCAGAAAGTGATCGTTGCTGTCTTACAGAATGACTTAGACAAATTAATATGTTCCAGCACTACTATTTGGTTGTTAATGTCCATCCAGCTACAAGTTTATTAAAATTACATTTTGATAAACTTGTAGCTGGATATTTTTTCTTGAAAATTAAAAATGCGTTCTAGTACATGTATTTTGAACACCCCTAACTACCACCTAGTTAAAACTGTTTATTGTGTTTAAACTAGCGTTAACTGACTTACATGTAAATTCGTGTCATAGCTTTATTTAGCTGCCCATCCGTCAGGCAATACTGCCAGCCTAAGAGCCGTTTGGGGAAGCCTACATTTGTTAGGCACTTTTTATTGAAATAAAAAATTGTGAAATAAGAAATAAAGTAAAATAAAAATCCTAGATACTTGATTTTGGAATGTAAGCGTGACTTTGTTTTGCACGTTTTAACCGGAATTTTAAGCTGTGATCGGTAGGGGCTCCGCTTGTTACGCATACTGCATGATCGCTAGATGGCGCTTTACGGAATGACCTGCAGCCTTTCACAAATATGTGCAGGTAATGAAAAATGGTGAATATGCTATATATTTCCCTTTTTCAATCGTGTTTCTTTGGGTTCGTAGCAAATGAACTGGATCCTTCGAAATAAGATTAGACATGGGTCGAAAGGGCATCTCTGCATGCCATTCTTGCGCCCAGCGCAAATAATAACATTTGTGTTTTCAAATTTCGAAACCTAGTTGTCAGCAGCACGTTGTGTATAGACGCGAGATGATATTGGATATATCGATGAAAACCCAGCACAGTGGGTAATAAATTTCAACACGGGATACTCCTAAACATTTGCTGTTTTCCCCTCAGGGATTCTCAACTTTTATTTGGGCTGAAAATAGCCTTATCGGCCCTTGGATATGGCCAGGAAAACCACTTTATATTCTGTTTAGCCTGGATATTGTTACCTTATTGCAGTTCAAAATATGGATGTTGGTATTGAAGTCACCAGCAGAGCTAGACATTCCTACTTTTTCTTTTTCCACAGTTCGAAGGATGCAAACTTGCTAAGTTCAATGAAATTTGACTTTAGCAACTATTCATGAGCATTTGAGATTATACTACATGTAGTAAGTATGGAAGGTTTGCTTATATGATGCATGTGTGATAACAAGTATACATACATGTACATGTATACATGTACAGTACATGTAAGTTGTTCTGAATGCAACTAGGAATCCACTAATAAATAGAACGGCTACTGTACATTTATATGGTCAGTTATCCAACTTGATAGAATTTGGCAAAAAAATTACTGCATTACTCTTCTTATGTTGAAACTTCAGAATTTTTTTAATTTGGACATCTTTTGCTTGTTTTGAGTTTCAACTGAATTATTATTCAACGTAGGTTAGGCGAATATTTGATTGATTGTCGAAATAGATACACTAGGACCTTTAAAGAAAATTAATTGGGATTTTTTCGCCATCATGTTATGCTTGTTAAAGTTTAAAACCAATTCTCTTTTCTAAAAAATGCGTCGTTTTCAAAGAAATCAAAAGATGGATGATGCTTAAAATGTCATGCCATGATGATTTTCAAGATGATAGTTTATAGCCGGAGATAACATTTCGGCAAAAATTAGTAGAAATGTTTGAAATGTGTTTCAAAATTCTTTGACCTTCATATTTATGATCTATTGCTTTGCAAATCTCCACCTGCATTTACTGGCGAAATTCCTGAAGTTTCTTGTTATCAAAATTAGTGGATTTGCAACTTATTCTACTGTACATTATATAATTACTTCCTATAATTAAATTATTAGATTTTCAAGTTTCTGAAGAATTTTTGTTATCATTGTCCAGTAATCTACACATGCATGCGTGGCCCTTCCAATTGGTATGGTAACGTCCTAATAAATTAGTTATGTCGGGCTTCTAATTCCTTCACCCCTCACCCCTAACTACCACTTACCAATTACCATATCGCCATTGCACAAGAAAAGTGAGAGAAGTCAAATACAGTATATCGGTGAAAATATAATGTATGTCGGCGATATACATGTACATGTACAGTGTAGTATTATTTGCAGCCTATGGGTAATGATTTGAATTAAATTAACTCTCAATCGAACGTAAAAGCATCATTTGGTCAAAATTTAACTAGTGCAATGTAGCAGCTTCGAACAATCAAACATGGCGGATATGCAGTTTCCGGGTCTAATTTTCTATCTCTATGCTGCAGAGCAGCACCTGATTAGTCTCGAAATTTCATTATTTCGTTGCATAGGCTCGCTGATTAGCCAAATGCGTGTTATGAGTGCGTTATCATCCTCTTCAGCGTAATTAGGTAGGAAATTCGTTTAAACAGCGACCTGGTCACGTCAAGATGGTAGCGCTTAATGGCGCCCACATCTACAGTCGTACATTTTTTGCGCTTCTGATGCCTAATGCGCAATAATTGGGATTATTTTTTGCCATCAAATTAATGTCCCGCTATCACTCATCATCAGGCCAAAGCGATTTATTATTAAAGCTACTTCGGTGGTACCCCTGGAGAATTTTTCGCAGCTGTTGCCCACCGATGCGCGTCCAGCGTCAACCTGGGCGTAATTAAAAGTCAGCTAATCAGAATCGAGCATCTTAATGGCTGCTGTATCTTGTAGCGTTGAATTAGTGAAGAGCTGAGCATGCATCATTTAGCACTGCCATGGCTGGGCTATGGCGCTCCTCTTGGCGTTCTGAGTGACTGCCGTGAAGCGCGCTACATGAACATGGCAATTGGAGGGGCGGTAATGGAGCCTTAATTAAAACTTATTAATTGGCAGGATTGCAGTGCCACCGGTTTACACAGTGATGAACACGTGCGTTTATGAACATGCTTTTTGTCTTATGACTCTGAAGGCCCCATTGGAAGGCGTTGATGCGTCCATGGGGAGCTGCTGTTGCTGCCGTGGAGCAGCTCAAGAATTGTTATGGACTTTATAACACTCTTGTGAAAGTTGACATGCAAATTTGACTCTGAAATACACGTATAAGGTGTAACTCGCAATCTCGCATCATGCTCTGGCATATCTGAAAGGAGTGAGTGCAATTCATATTCACGAGGGTGTCTACTGAGCAATGGAAGTCTAGTCAAGAAATTGTCTTAGGAGTCATAGGAATGTTGCCCTCGATTGCATTTTTCAACGTGTAAGTCAAAATGTGCCTCTTTGTTACTTAAAAATTTAGGCAACAATGATGAACAATCAGTAGTAGTATCCAGGGCTACACGTGATACCACCACACCATATACTGTACATCTAATAGCTGTATACAAGCAAACCATACGAAATACTGTACATTGTATACAGTGTATGTGAAACCGCCATACATGTACATGTGACTTTCAAGCATGATGTCATGAAGACAAGGGTTGGGGTGCACTGGTCAACGATATGCAAGGTGATGTCATAATTTCAAGTAATAATGTGCCAAACTTCATCATTTGTCATCCAGTTTTGCAAAGAATTAATTTTCGATCATGAAACTACATGTACAGCATGTCATCGCTTGGGGGATAGGGGTTGAAAAGTATGACGAGTGCAAGCGAGGCTGGGGCTAAGTGTTTATAGTCATGGAAAGGGCATTGAAAAGTTATGGAATGGTTACGTTTTGCTCCTTGGAACCTAAGTTGTTTTTAAATGTTGTGCTGAGAAGAGGACTATGATGCATGAAGTGATGATAGCTTCAAAAGCTGATCTGGGCATGTTTCCAGCTTTAATGTTTCGTTATTTATCATGAAGACTGTTTTTGTCGGCGTTTTTAGATAATGCATAGTTGAAATACTCGTTTGGAAACATTATGCCAATTTTGGTTGGGCCTCGTAAATCTGATGAGATTACATTCAAAAGTACAAAATAATCATGGCACTTTGCCATTTTCGCGGGCTTTAAATGGCCTACATTAATTGACTCATTAAGTTTAAAGTCTGATTATCTCGACGCAAATTGCCGCGGGGCGTGGCCATGCGTTTGCTAATTACACGACCTTTGAACCTTTCAAATTTTACTTTCAGTTTCCCGGCCTGCCTAAATATATTCACGTGAACTGTGGCATTTTTCGCTCATTCCTTCGACATTTCACCTCTGGATTGCATTGCAACGACAGTGTTCAACTTCACCACCCGCTTGCCTCGGACAAGTGTCTGCTTGTGGAAACCGACAGTGGCAAAGTAATGGTAGGCAAGAATAATTTATCAAGAGGAGATTTCATTAAACTAACATGAGTGCAATCGGCATTTGAACCCGTTTTTGATTGTCCGACAATGCAAACCTGACTAGGTTTAGTTTCATTTTACGCTTCTCGTTAAGAAATAATGGTCAAGTGTAGTTTTTCAAGTTGATCATTTTTTGGATTAAGACTACGCATAGCTTTCCTTTAAGTACGACAGTTCGTTGATCCTGTTTGGAGTTTGGCAAGGTGAAAAAAATATTTATCATTGAGGGATAACAGACAAGTGCAGTTTCAACCTCATTGAATATGACTAGATTAAACTGTCATTGAGGTAGTTTATCTTCACTATGTACTGTACATGTATATTTAGGTTCATTATCTCGAAACATACTCATGTTCAATTTTGTACCAAGTTCAGTATTGACTTATTGATTAGGTTCAAAACAATTTCAAATGTTGGGTTACATAAGTTCACTTTATGGAATATATATGTAGTTCCAATTATAGCTTGGAACGAGATAATCAGGTTCCATGATCAATAAGGTCAAGCTATTTTGTTGTTGTTGGAAATCTCGCGTTCCTATCGGTTGCGCAAATTGCATCATAGATGGCGCTGATCTATAGGGACATGATGCTCGGACTTTAGCTGCATTTTAGATTTCAAATGTCCATTCAAGTTAATGTACGTTTACATACAGACGTGTAGTGCAGTTTAGTCCAGTTGCATTCTGAAATGTGATAATGTCTAAGGCGTATAAGTCATACTTTATTTAACGTTTTACAAGTTATAACTACTTACAAAATCTCACAATGACATATTACGTGTTGCATGTACACTGTAGCATGTCAAGCAAAGCACTTTTGACATGAGAAACTCCTCCACTGTACATGTACTTGCATATTTGGATTAAGCAATAATATTTTCCATAAAATACAAATGTATAATTTATGTACATGTAGCTTCTAAATGTCTTATATTTAAAGATGACTGACGGGAACTTACTGCTTGCTTGCCAGGGCATAGCCTTATACTGAAGTTGATAAATACAAATAAATATTACAAGATGGAAGCTCAGTCGCCTTTATAATCTTACTGAATCTAGTTAAAATCAGCAAATGCGAATATTTAAGCTGTTTGAAGTTTAATCTGCAGCCAAATTTATGATGTTTGACCCTCGCTTGTCTATACCTATCAACACCAAGCAATCCAAAGTTATCTTTGGCACTTGCTTAAGTTAGGAGCTTGCGGCGTTGACTGGCGGTTTTAGTACGTTTTCGTCATCACCCCAAGCAAGATTAAAGGAATCTGCCATTTCCAAAACTGATAAGAATTTAAAATTCTCCAGACGCAGTCCTTTATCTTAGCTCGATAAGACTCAACTGTACCTGGTAAATTTCGAACTTGAAGGAACGTCTGTGTTGGCATTTGCCTTCTCAATTCTACCTGGCAGGGGATCTTATCAGTTTTTTTTTCTTGTTTTTGTTTTTTTTGGCTTTTGCTTTTTATTAATTACGAATATTTTTGGAGGTCCCTCGGTGTTGGGGTCACGATATGCTACGCGCGTCCCCAGGAGCTTTTCGGCAAAGTTGAGATAGCACTGGCAACCCTTGTGTAATTAACATACAAGGGGAGGTGATTGATGCTGGCATAAAACGGGGAATCGCATTTCGCAAAATGGAGCGGTTTTTTTGAATAATTTATCGGGATTTTTTCTTTTCTAAGCGACTTATCATCTCTGTTGGATCTTCTTTTTTCTACTTCTTACTGGCTTAGCACAAGGCTTTCCTGGCCTCATTCTGAAAATGCAAAGATTGCTACAAGATTCCTGGGAATGCCATCTTGGGATGGCGACTTGAGCATCACTGCTGTTCTCACGCTGTCATTGCTTAACGGGTGGTGGACACAGAGGTTTGTTGTTTTAGTTCCTGGTTCATGTCAATCTCCCAGCTCATGTTTCCATCACCTGATAGTATTGACGTTTGCTGGCTTTGATGCCGTTGTTAACAAGCAGTGATTAAAAATTATTTTATTTTTGGTTAAACGTTGTGGATGATGTGGATTGTGCGAAAATATGGTCGAGACTTGAATTCCACCACTTGAATTTTTGTAATGATAGTTGGTATCTCCTTGATATCGACATATTATTGCTGCTAATGCATTGAAACCATATGCAATGTATAATGATTGACATCACAATGTTGTAGCATTGAAGCATTAATGTCACTTTTGTGATATCTGAAATATCTTAATGTGCATTTGTGATAACATTATTGATATGAAAGAAGCCAAACGCATCTGGGATGACAATGTTGATGGCTTAAAACGCATGCAAGGTCGATACGCGACATTGACTCAATTGAATCAATTCGTTGACATTGATTTCCGTGTCTTTGACACTGTTAAATATTTCATAAGTGATATAACGTAAAACTATACCATCTAATAATCAAAGTTTTGATTAAGCAAATAACATGGTTTGATGTCGGTCGTAAATTTTTATGACATTACTGAAAGCGCTGGAATCTTTCGATAGTTTGGTGAGCTTACAACCTGTGTGCTGTGTTAAATCGCATAGCACGCCACTTTGTTATGGTCATAAATCCCATTGTCGAATGGCTTGGTTTGCAAAGTAATAGTTTCGTGACTACATCCAGAGCATAAACTCTAATTTGCATTAATCTTCTTGTGGCCAATCCTGGATCTCATTTCGAATCACGGACTCACGTGGGACAAACTAATTCGATAATAAGAACCAATAGGTTTTGAGCATGTGTTTGAACTTTATATGTTTATTTCTGACTTTGTTAGTAGTTTTAGCTCTCGTCAAGGGCCCCTTGCCCATCGTAAAATCAATATTCGATTGCAAGAAGGTTACAGCCGTAAGCTTATAAACCGTTAATAATGTCCCATGTGAAATGCCATAATGGTCTTAAACGATAGTTATGGCCTATGGTCGCCCAGTGAGTGCTAGAAGTGCTCCGTAATGAAGATGGTAGAGGAACACGATTGGAGCACAACCATGTTGTGTGGCAAACATGTGAATTTGCTTTTGAAATAAGCAGGGGGCGTAATGAAAACATTTGCAATGACTAATTTGAAAAACATACGCTCAATTTGGCTTTCCATAGCTTTAATTTCGGGGTGAAGTCAAGTGTACGTATTGGTTGAAGTCATTAGTTTCACAACAGTCATTTCAGAAATAGCAGTCTTAACCGTCTTAGACATATATACATATATTTTAGTTTCACTGAAGGCACACTGAATTAAGTGATTGATGTCCCAGCAAAATCTTTGATGTCTGATCATTACCTTCCTGACTTCTGTAAAGTCTAAATATCAGTGAAGTATCAAAGTCCCATGAAATACTGCTTTATAGCCATGGAACTTCAACAGGACTTTAATGGAAAGTCTATGGAATCAAGCTGATTAGCTGAAATCCTTCAAGTCCGGCACTATTCCCCTTCCTCAATTATGGTGCCACGTGATTGGCTGCGCGAACTATACATGTATGTTTGGCCCTATTCGCCATTTTGTTTCAAAATGGACGTTACCCATCGATTTTTACAATTCGTTGAGGGATTAGAGCTAATCACCAGGCGCGCTTATTTTGACGTTTGTTGTTGGGTTGGGCGATTTAATTTAAATAACTTGGCGTTGAGCATAATAAATAACATCTTGGATGGTTGAGTTGTAATTGCTATAATTCCCGTTATTAATTGAAATTTATGAGGCGTATTTCCCAGCAAGCCACAAGGAACGTTCTGAATTCTGATGTTTCCCTTAGCTTGTAATCAGCAGCAATTTAATAATACTAGAAGACATTATCAACTTCTTTTAGGCGTGCGTTCCGAACTGCATGCAACGATTTTCGTAGTTGACTAATTATAGAAGCTGTAACTCTAAGAGGCTTTTAACCATTCCAAAATTTGTCTGCGGTTTTAAGAGTGATGCCTCAAGGCTTCTGTAGATTACTTTCTCGCAGTTTGCCAACTCTGTGCATGGCTTCTTTCAATAAATTTCCTTAATTTTTTTTTGCAACAACGCATCCAGCCAAGAAGTAAGTCGAGGGGAATAATTAACTAGAATAACAAAGTTGTAATGAAGGCAATGATCGCTTTTTTCCATGATAAACCTGATTTAAAATCTCATAAACATCCGAATGCAATTAGGCTCAGACTGAGGACTGCATATCAAAACCATGCTAAGAATTAGTCTTCAGTAAATTTACATAACCAAAATGCAACTTTACCCTTGTTCTGTTAAAAACTTGCCTGCAAGTTATCTACTGTAAAATGCAGACGACATGTAAGAACATGTTATTGCATGCGTCACTGACTTCGATGACGCTTTTTTTGGACAACTAATTTTTTTTATTAAACGTGCCTGTCAACATCTCTGTTGAAGATTTAAATTTTGAAGCACACTTACGTTTGCATGTACACTTTAACATGACCACACTTTAACACTAACACCACCTTTATCTTCAACTTTATCTGGTTGTGACATGTTGCAAAACACTGTGGTAGATTTACTACTAATACAATAACAGGAACGTAAAATGGTTCCTTGAACAGTTTACAATCTAATTCGGTATATTTGCGGATTTAAGTAACTAGGTTAGTTGCCTTGCACCAAACAACCCCATGCAAAATCTCAAATACACAATCTAGCTAGTCAAGTGATAATCTCATAAGATAATCTAATGAGCATGTAGAGGCACCTTTACAATGTAACTGTTTACATGCTATTTGCATTCATCTGGATATCAAATTACTTGGTCACATGTGTCTTCAAACAAACAAGCCCGATGTAAATTTGCAAATGAAGTACATTCAAGTCAAGGTTTTTTTATCATGAAACGTACCTGTCATCGTCTTTGTTAAACATTTCTTTCGAGGCGCGGTGAAATACCAATTTACTGTGCGTTATTACGCTTGTCTTACTCCATAAATGTTGTTAAATAAATTTCGCAACACTTATCTTTATTTAGCCACCGTGTGCGGGGCACTTAGATTCTTATTGTTCTAATTGAAAGCAATACCATGCAAGGTCAACAACTTTCTCGAGCTTATCTTGGGTGAAGATCAGATGTAGCAAAGAAGTTGCTCCAACTTAATTATTCGACGTTTTCTACACTCCAGCCTAAAAAAGTCGAGTATTTTTAATGGGATTCTTCTAGTTTATCTTAATTATCAGGAGGATTGCACTGGGTTGAGGTAAGGAGACTGCCTGCTTCAAGTCGTTTGTTTGCTGAAGTATTCCCTGAGTGTTTTCTGTATCGTTTTTGAGCGCCTCGATACTATAAAAAGGATTACAAGCGAAAGCTGTGCCTGGTTCTTAATTATCGATGAAAAACGAAACTTCAAAGGGGTTGGGGAATTCGTTGACGTCTCTGGCTCTGCCATCTCGATTGGGACAATCCAATTAAGGAAAATGTTTAATTGAAAAGGTGAAATGGAAGGTTTTCCAAGAAGCTGTCAGAGGACATCGTACTCGATTCCTATATTGCCATCAGCATTCTGCTCTCCTAAAAGGGAATATCTAATCACGTGGTATTTGAATTGCAGGACGAGAGGAAAATATCCAATTTCTTAGCCAAATATATCATTGGAATTGGAGAGCATTACATCCACGTCTGGTAATCAAAACTTGCGCCAAAGTGGTCGCAAAAAGATGTGGAAGGTAAACCAAACTGGGAAAACGCCAAATGCCCAGCAATCTAGTTAAGTGCTGGGAAATTGGCGAAAATTGAGTTACACCCAACTCTTTCCTCAAAAGTAAAATTCTGCTAGATCTCGTTTCACTCCGCAATTGAATTCGTACAGGTCATGCTTCAGCATTCGCAGCACCGTACCGCAAAAACGTCGAATTAGTGCATTGAGCTTTCCGAAGAATTCTCGAAGAATCTAACAATTATAGGCACATTTCATGTTGGTACACTGCAGTTGTAAGATGAACAGTACTGAAGCTTACACTGTAACAGAATTAAAGCAATGTTCATACTAATAGCATAGACTCCATGGGTTATGTAATTGTAGAAAATGGGATTCTGTAATATCTTAATCGTCTATGGCAGATACCATTCTGCAGAACGTTTTAATGATTTTTCAAAGCGTCGTCCATTCCTTCGCCAATGACATTCTGTCGGGAATGGTCGAAGACGACAGTCTGCAGAAAACTGCAAGTTGATATTCTGCAAAAGCAATTTGTAGGTATTGCTGTAGCCAACAACACTGGCAATCAAATGATTACCAACAGCTTTGACAAGAATTGCATTCGGCAAAGCAATGTTTGCCATGGCATTGTCCTCCGGAGCACATTGCAAAACTTAATCCTTCCGAATCCATACCATCAGACACCATCAGACATTGGAATTCTCGAAAGACTTGCCTTAAGCTACAAGAAATTAAATTTAACAACGATGATGATGTCCACCGTAATGCGGTGGTAATTAACGAATTAAGTGGGTTGATACATTGCCCCCTATGGCATAGCCCTACTGACAGTATAATCCTGCCTTACCCTATCGATGTAGAAAGATTGTTTGTTTTAATTCGGGCATGTTTGTTTTAAGCCTGTACACAATTGTGATTTTCTAATGTGGAAGCTGAATTGGCTCACGCTTTGAGCAATTTCCACGCTTTCCGGTCATTCCGCTGACCGCTCCATGAACAGCTCTGGCCAATTTGCTTTGGCCACCAGCAAATTATGCTCCAAACCGTTTAATTAATGTCTGGTAATTTGCTTCCCTTGCGGGACCCATCAGAATGCAGGGGGCTAATCTGACAATTGGCTTGCATCCAGTCTGCCTTTTTATTGGCTGACCACCACTGCTAATCTACTCCCATGCTGCTTTCTTGAGCTGCATCAGGCCTCTGTAAGCCACTGCTTCATTATGCAATGTACAAGTTGTCCTGCTGCACTTGCCACTTGCCTACAGCCGACCAAGGTTGCCATGGGGGGAAGTTCCGAACACCGACTTCCGGTCCCTGCTGATGGCCGATGGGCGCCAGCCATGGCGATCTGCAGTGATCGTCATGGCAACGCTGGTAATTAAGTCCCTGGCGAAGTCAATCTGCTACTGAAACGCTTCAGCTCCAGCTGTGAATTAGAGCATTGGACAGTTTGTGCAATGCGCTTGAGTAGCTTTTTAGGAGTGGATGGGGCTTGCATGGAGGGGAAATTCCCTTCTTCGCATTGGACTGCACGCCACGTCCATCGAGACGTGTAATCCGGGCCGGTGCGGTGGGCGGAAGTGCATCGGGCTGCGCTAAAAGTGGAGGATTGATGGGGCCATGAATGGAAGTGGGAAAAGTATTGAAAGGGCAGGTGAATGATGGAAGTGGAGGCAGTCGCTCGGAATCATCAGCATTTGCTCAACTTGGTTTGAATAAGGAGCAGATTGAATTCAAAACACACTTTCCCGTCACTTGTCTCCTGTTTACTAAGCAGCTTTGCAGAAACGAGTTGGTGAACAGCAGCTGGTTAGCAGTTGCAGGTGTGAATTCACCAGGCTGTCAGAACAAGTGTCTGCGACATGGGCATCCTAGTTTCACCAGTTTTACACTCCTGAAACAGGTATCGTTCTTGTGTAATAGACAAGATGAGTTTTAAATTTGGAATCTGCAGAAACGAGTTGGTGAACATCAGCTGGTTAGCAGTTGCAGGTGTGAATTCACCAGGCTGTCAGAACAAGTGTCTGCGACATTGGCATCCTAGTTTCACCAGTTTTACACTCCTGAAACAGGTATCGTTCTTGTGTAATAGACAAGATGAGTTTTAAATT
>JAQFYZ010001255.1:0-25574 GCA_034695085.1 Cylindroiulus punctatus | reverse complement strand
CAGGACGAACCTATCGATAAGCCGATTTTCTATGATTGGCTGCCCAAATTTTTGCTCTTATCCTGGGACCACTATAGAAACTACAATAACTTGGATTGACTGTGTTAATACTAACAACTTTCCCCCTGATATTTGCACAAATTGAAGTTAAACAACTGCATAAAGGCTCAATCCATAGAGTAAGAATGCTTGTTTGATTATACAGTACAATTGATTTAGCCATTATTCAATTATTACACAGACCAAATCATGCTTTCCAGTGCACCTCAAGATTTTTGGACTAAACAGCAATTTCAGAGATTTTCATAAATGTTGAGATAAACTGATTGCATCAAGGAGTGCATATATAAAAGGTTCATTAGATAACTTAATATATTTATTATAATTTACCTACAAGGTTTAGTATTAAAGTGCAGATTTGGCAGTTTTGGTGCAGTGTTGCACAGTATTGCAGTTAATATCACCCAGTCTCCCTCAATGATACTATTTTCCGAATACTGTACGTATGCAGGGGTTATGCATATCACTGAAAAGATTAGACCCTGCAATGTATTTTCATAAGTTTTATCATCCCTTAAGTTGTTGCAAAGCAGTGCAATACACTGGCTGTAACAGAAATTCCAAATTTACTTGTTAGAAACATGGCACTGAACTGCATGAATCATTTTTAGACAGCCCAGGTTAGCTCATTAATGACATGTTTCACATCCATCATCACTCTGGCCATATTTTTCCTTAGTGCAAATTAGTGGGTGGGGGAAAGCACATTTCTGATTCATATTGTATACACTATTCATTACACAGCACATCAAGTTATCTATTTTTAATGCATTATCGAGATGTCTGGCTCTTATCACGACCTTCAATAAATCAAAGAAAACATTAAACATGTTTGTAAGTGTACTCTTACTACTGTTAACAACTATGGATGTGTATTTATAATGTTGTCCATGGCTCTTTCCTATTGAGGTTCCGCTCACTTTGACCATATTACTGATAATCAATACACATGATTTCCTAACACTATGGATGCTAATTACACCATAATCCACTTTGTTAATTAAAAGCTTCATTAAAACTCCACTTTTCTCAATTAAATTCAATGAAATACTCTGGTGTCAGCAAGAAGCTTGTGCTACAGTGACTTTTGTGTTGTGAGGGATAAATTCTATGCATGCAGTTGATAAGGCTGCTACTTAATCGTATCTGTGGACATCAAGCTTTCATTCTTTTTGTTCAAAACCATTTAATCTCATAACCAGATCAATTAATGTTAAAATAGGAAACCTAAGGATGGTAATTTATATTTTAACTGCAATAATTCTGAGGTAGAACCACAGGTGACTATTTACTTGGACAATGTTTTTTGAATGGGACTCATGTTCCCATTACAGTATTATGCAACACAGGTCAAACAGTTACCAAACAAACCTAACAGTTAGTTTAATATAATAGTCGTCTACTTTCGCAATTACGAGTGATAAGTCAGCTTTTCAGCACGAAGTTCAACAGTTAATTCCAGATTCCAGAAACTTAAAACTGTTTTACAGAGGTCATTTATCCCTGTTGTTTACTTGACACGCTTAACAGGCTTTCAAAAATGTGCCCATTTCTAGTTAAGCTATCATAAACCATAACTTAATAGTAGATTTGGTATTAAGCTATATTCGGAAGTTCTTTTTTTCTTCTCAGCTATATTAAGAGCAACAATACAGATATGGCGCTGAAATACAAATCCCATCAAGATACAAGAGGAAGATAAAAGTGAAATTTGATCACCATTGGGGAGAAATTTAAGATGACTGATGAGACTAAAAAAGGAATGTAACTTTTTAAGTTTGTTTTGATAGTTGTTTGGAGGTTTTATGTCTGCAATTGCTGACAAAAAACTTCATCAAAACAAAATTTATCCCAGTATTTTTCATTTTTTGGAAATTTAAAAGCAGAATGATCACAATGCAGTCTTTCCTAACTTAAGCATATTTCTTGAAATTATTAAATAGCAAGAACATAATTCAATGTTGACATAAGACTTACCATTTTCAAAATACCTTTGTCCTTTCAAAATTCAAATTAAAACAAGGTGGGGACAAGGATCAGGACTATTCAATATCCAATACTGTATTATAGCAACAGACAATTATTGTCGTTCTGTAAACTTAAAAAAATTGTCTCCCATATTGTAAATGTACCTATGATCTATAACATTGTATTAAATGTTTCCTATAATTTTCTAATTTCTCTGAACCTACTTGGTAAACATGTTCATTGAACTTTAGATTACAAGGACTTCAGTATGGTCCCATACTGTATATAATATATATACTGTGTGTAATGACGTACTGCATGGCTTAAAATTACACATACAAAACCAAATAAAGTACCAAATAAATGTAGTACCACATTATGCAGCACTAAATAAGACAAAAACCTCTGTAAAGCTATTGCGCATATGCTGTAATTATCGTGAAATCGGCAAAAAAATGCAAGTTCTTTGTATAAAGTGGTATAGAAAAGAATACTGACCTTCGGCTACCTAGGCTGTTATCCGTAAACACGTAACTTTTATTCTGTCCTCATTTAGAAGGCAGGCAGTTGAACACCATATATTGATTTGCAGTGTAGATTTTTCATGTTTAAGATTGTCTGAAGAAGAATTGATACATGTACTAGTATAAGGTTTTAGCTACATAGGAATAGACTAGATAGTAAGCCCAGCATTGCAAGTCATCTGCTAATGATCTTAACTATGCCAGTCACCCCCTGTTTAATTATGTTAATTAGCACACCGAACAACTGCATTTTGACCTGCTGTGATTGAAGGTTATTGTGGAGTGACACTGCATATTTCATATCATATTTTGATTCAACTAAATACTAACAAATTTGCATTAAGAAAAGATTCCATTTCAATGGAATTTAAACTTGTAACAAGGACATTGCAATTTATCAATGATATACATGTACATGTAATTGTTTGAGCAAATAAGCAATTCGTAAGATTTAAAATAGTTTACATGAAGGTCAAAAACATACTGCACGGTTGTTTGAGAAAAACCACCTGTGTTGAATTCTGACTAGAGAGAACAGTCTGGACAGGCAAGGTGCACAACTAAGGTTAAAGTTTAAATGACAACTCCATTCAAATTTCAGCCATTTTCGAATCATAGTCCCAGCCACTCAATTACACGTACACTGCATGTTGATGGCTTGACATTTATTTTAATTTAAGGGAGGTTAATGAATACCTAACAGAGTTCAATGGCGGAACATTGAACTTTGCTGTAAACTGTATTTACTGCAATCAAAGCTAAATGTTTATTATTTACAATGTACAGTGTATGTTTCGCCATTAACTTTTCATGGCAAATTGTACTAAATCTAGAACTACCTGAGGATGCACGACAGCTTACATGGATTAGCCTCATGAAGATAAAATCCGAATTCTATAATGTAACAATAATTCCATTATTTAAAAAAATTATAATAATAAATACAAGCACACTGAAGAAACTAGTTGTATATTACTTACAAGACATGTGATCTTTCACTTTATTTTGTTGGTGATCCCCTTACTGGAAATACATGCATGGGGAAGAAATAAATGTTACTTAGAAACAACTGAAGACCATTTACAAGTATGTTCCATGTTTGTGACTAACACTGTTTAATATTAGTTCACTTTATTTCATAATGTTTTATCATATTCTGATCCGAAATGCATCACCTTAACACTTGTCTGTTAAGTAGGTTAGCAACAGGCATGCCATGTGAACTGTAAACTTTCTACAAGCGTTTAACAAACTATGGTTGAATTCAATATTTCAAATAAATTTAATAATGCTACTCCTGGGAGTTTATATGCACTGGAGGTTGAGTTAAATATCGAATAAAAATATATATTACTTGATCATACAACTTAACATTTCTAAAACATCAATTGAAAAGTTAAAACACTTGAGGGCCTGTAGAGCAATGGAAATCCAACTAACTTCCGGATCAGCTAGGTAGACTTCCTTGTGCAGAAATTTCATTAATATATTAGGGGTTCCTCTTGTGGGAGCAACAATGACCAGATTCAAAAATGAGTAAAAGCTGTGTGGTGGGCCAACTCCTGCATGGCATTACACTCTGTTTTTACAATAGAATATGGAGTTAGGTACAAAAGTGTTCGTTAATCTCTCCATCAATATATTAGCTTCTGTACATATTAAGGGTTGAAAACGCGCAGAGTCCTCATCAGCGCCGTGAGCACCGCAGCCAGCATAGTGGCTTGCTGCATGAGAAGGTTAATATTGGGGTCGATAACTTCATTGCCTACAGTGGCCGAAGCGGCCTGGAGAGTCTGCAAGAAGGTGAACGCCACGTCTTTCACCTTCATCACCAGATTCTGCATCTGCAATGGGGACGAAGAGTGCATGGCCAGGCGTTCGGTGGTCACGAACATCTGGTCCATGAGCCCCAAGCACTGCACCAGGCACTCCACAAGCTTCTCCTCTGACTCGGTAGCACCTTTCACGAACAGTTTCGATGCCGTGACAAACTGCTTGGAAGCGGTCACTAAGGCGTCTTTTGCCACCATCACCTTGTCACGGCTGCCAGTATCGTTCAACGGCACCTGACTGTTACCTTTTGCACAGTGGTTTAGAACTTCGTCCAATCTCACTAGCATGTTTCCGATGGCCTCTTCAGCCCCGTAGAAAGAGTCCCTGCGGTCCCTCCTACAGATGAGGTTGGGGGAGCACTCGCTGTTATGCCCCTGACTAAAAGACTTACAAAAAAGCAAATCACGGCCCTCGGCATCCACAGGACGTGAGTTATTATTGGGGCTGATGTCCCCAGCTTTGCCACCGCGCATCATCGGCTTAGGACTAGAAGACTGCAAAGGCAGACAAAGCGTGGGGTCGTCTGCACATCCCGTTTCCATTTTGTTTTCTGAGTTGAATTTACTGCGGGGGAGCTTTGATGGCGAGTGCAGTTGCTTGTGGGGCGATGACCCCGTAGCACTTCTGGAAATGCTCGAAGGTTTGGAATTGCCCTCCTGGCCGATGCTTTTGGTTAGCGATGGCTTTGCCCCTAAAGGGAGTGCCGGTTTAGCAATCCTCGATTTTGACAGACTATCATTTAATGTCGTGGAATTCGGCAGGGGTATTTCTCTGTTCTTCACCGTACTCGCGCATGGAGAATCGGCTATCCGACGCTTAGTTGTAGAGAACTTCTCACTGAGGTTGCTGTCTTCCTGAAATGACTGCATTGTGCCCATCATTTTGCCCTCCTAGAATTGGTCATAGAAAAGGAGATGTTTGACAATTAGAAATGGTCATTGTTCAAAACAGACTACACAACTGTTGTGACTTAGGAATTGTGGCCAAGAAATTTGCAATGTACAGTACAAGAACTCAATTTCATTAGTTTGTCAATTCAGGTTAATGATTAAGTTGATTATACACCCATTGCAGTGTAAATTGCGATATAAAGTAATTTGCATTCCAGGAATAATTCTTAAATGCAAACATTGAAACAAATCAAAGCCATGCATACTGACAAAAACAAGATGTAACAAAAAAACTGTCAAAACAATAACCTGACCAATAAAGGAGAAATAAAGGTGGGTAATCTTGGTATACACGCAATTGTCTGTTTTGAAATGATTATTACAACGATAGTCTAAACATTTTACACCTGAAAAATTCTCACTTGTGAAATAGTCTAATATTTCAAAAATGATTTGAAATTGAATTGATTGAATGGTTTGAAATTTTCCACAACATCAATAAAATTGCATTTAAGCAATTTTGCAAAATTCAAGCAATAGGTCCTACCTGGCAAAAAAAGTCGTTTCTTTCAATTATGAGGCGAAGATTGAGAAATATTTTAAGAAAAAAAAAAGAAAAATCACATATAGCATTTGTGAGCATCAAAGTGACTTTGAAAATATTACAAGAACTGATGTAAACCACCATGACGATGACAGAACCATGTGGCTTTAATAGAGCTTTGCAATTTGATAAATTTTCACCTATTATGTTTATCCAACCTATTATGTTTATGACATCTACCTAGTAGTTGACATTAAAGACAATATATTTTGAGTGACAGGAATTTAAAAAAAATATGAAAGATGCATCACGTGGAAAGACATGTAACCAATTTATGTTAAAATAATTTTATATTCTGCAAATTAACTTAGCAAGCATTCTTTGGCTGTATATTTTGACATAACAAGTCAAATTATGCGTGACATACATTATTCCATATTGATTTTGACTTTTGGATTATGTTTCAACTAGAGACAAGCTTATCACATGATTTGGACATATGATTATTGGATCCAAACAAATAGCTCAAATACCTGCATAGTTGGAGGAGGTGTTTTGTGGATATTATTGCTTCCAGGATGCGATCTGGAGTTGGCCGGGCTCTTTAAGATGGTGCCGGTATCGTTGCCATTCCCAGCATGTTGAAAGGAGTGCTTCAGCTGCACTCTCTTGCGTGGGGATTTTAAGATCGGAGAGGTAGGGGATTTCGGAGTGGCACCGGAAGCATTGTTTCGCCTGTCTGTTGCCGCAGTAGCCGCAGCCGTGGTCAAATTTTCACTACTACTGGTCCACTGTTCCGACCCTTGAATCTCGAGGGTTGTTGGTGCACGTTTCCCAATGTCGTTTGGTCGGTTTTGGTTATCCTCGGTACCATCTTGTACAAGGTTTTCGTTGCTGGAGGATCTAGTCCGACGTAGTTTTGTGCCATTCCGAGAGGACTTGCGGGTCAGAGTCGAGCTTCCCTGATGCCGAGGAATGTTCGATTGGCGCCTCGGCGAACCATTGACGCCATTTAGGTTGTGGCTATCTGGGTGGCCATCGTCCGAACTTGAAGAATTACATCGGGCGATAGCCGCACCCACAGTGGTCCCTCTGGTGCCATTGGGCCCAACTGCTGCCCTGACCATGCCATTGGGGAGTGCAGAGTGGGGCTGCAAAAACCCATTGTTACCATATGGTGGTATTGTCCTGTTGGAGGTATCATTACGTAAATTCTCCTCAAACTTCTGCAAAGTCCTCAAAGGCAAGGTATTTGATCGAGCATTGCCCAACAGCGGGCTATGGGAGCATACGTCTCCATCCAGGGTGTTGTCTTCGGTGTCGGCTTGCGAGCCGGCCATTTCAGTGGTGCTTGAAGAACTACAGCTAATTGTTGAAGAGTTATCGCTGAACGAATTGTTTAGAAGCCGTCTATTATGCTTGATGTCCATGCTCGATACCGCGGAAGAGGCGTACGTTTCATATCCCGAAGAATCCCCGGGAAGAAGGCTTGTCATGGCGTCACACGTAACGTTAAAGTTGGGATGTTCCAAAACGGGCTTGACCATTGGCTTGGCTTGCAGTTCCGTGATGGAGCGGTCCAGCTGGTCGTTATCTTCCAAACTGCTGGAAGGATGGGTACCATTGCTCCCTTTTTTTGTCTTCACCATCTGCCCGACACTAGCTGCAGCGCACTGCAATTTGTTAATCATTTCTGTTTCAGAGTCAGAGCTAGAGGATGCCGGTGGTGGCGGTATAATGAAGGCCGAGATTTCTTCTTGGGTCAGTTCCTGGACAGGAGAGTGTTCCTTAAACGAAAAATCCCCCGTTCCGGCTGCCGTGGGCGGTGGTGGTACCGTTACGCTCGCGATGAAAGTATCAATGTCTTCGTGCTGAACCCAATTGGCGCGTGGTGCACCACCAGCACAACTGTTGCCATTGCTATTGCCATTAATATTGCCATTACTCGGATCAGGAAGGCGGCGGTTCATTCTGCTTTGAAAAGATGTTGAACTTGCACCATAGATTAACCCTTGATGGCTTCTGGCATCTGAAAAGGAAATGTTATGGGAAATTTAGCATGGCGGTGTTTTATGATACTTTAAATGATTTTCTAAGTGGGTTGGACATCAAAAATGCACGTAAAATTAATTGAATCATTTCCATATGAAGGTACTTTTTGGCTACAGTCCAGAATTGTCCCTGCTCCAAAAGCTAATTTTCCATTTTATTGGGTGTGTAGGAAATTAGAACTAAAAAGGTCTGTTCTACAAGTTAACTGACATACAATAAGGTGGCTGGGCTTCACAGCTCATAATCCGGGAGCTGGGGCAGCCATAACAAATTACACTTAGGGCTATTTCAGAATAGGTTGGACTAAGTGCATATGAGGGACTATTCTGATCTGTATATACTGTATATCCTTTATTTTGAAAAATGGAAACCATTTGTAAATTTTGGCTACTGTATATACATTGTACAATGTCTTTCCAACCTCACGTTGTATACTTACACGGTGGACTCATGGGCACGAGACCATGAGCCAACTCGGCTTCGAGGCTTTGCCTGTCAGCAAACGGAGTTGGAGGGAAGCTGACCGAAGTTGGTGCTTCTTCTTGGTCGGGTGTTATGGGTGGAGGAATCATGGTCAGGTCAATGATATCTGGGTCCAAATACAGGGTGCCCTCCGCGAAGGGGTATGGCAACTGACTCTCCTGCAGCTTTTGAAGCAACTCTTGAATGTTAGTTCTCTCCAGTTTCACGTCCACCGGTAGGCTGTCCGGACTGTGCAGTCCGAAGCTGGACCCGGACTTGATAACCGGTTGGTGGTTGCGGGACAAGCGTCGCTGGTCGGGACGATGAGACGGGCTATCCGTGGGTGTGCTCATGCTGTCAGTATCGCTCTCCGATGGCTCATTTTCCCCGATATGAATGCTCTTCACAGCTTCGTCAATTTCGTTTTCACGGCCCACTTGCGTCAACAGCAGCAACGAATCAGCAGCCTTCAGTTTGGGCATACCCTAGTAATAATTATTGATCGAAATTAGTTTGAGGAACATTGCCGAGTGCCTGGAGGCTTCCGGCATTCTCTATCCCACAACCCTTAAAAATTCAATATTCAGAAATCAGATATAAAAACCTCAAAATCGCCTTGGGAAGACTCTCCCCTGGAACAATCGTGTTCGGTATCCGTTGTTTCTTCTTCGGTCAAGTACGACTCCGCATCGAAGACGATCTGCTGCATTTCCTGCACTCGGCGAACAGCGTCTTCGCTCTTTGTTCCATCGACGTTATTGAACTTGCTCGCCTTCAGAGCATCTCCGGCATTTCTCTTGGTGCCAGTGTCGACGTCTTCGTCTCGGATTTCCCTCGCTACCACATGCTTGAACTCTGAAGACAACGTTACCATCTGACTCCATTCATTGGTGGCCCTGGCATCTTCCGCGCCGGATATTATACCGGTGCCCGGAGCAACGGATGCGGGGAGCGGAATATTCGTAACATTGTTGAAATCCCTCCTGATTCCCGCAGCCGTCGTCAATCCTCGGTCGGCCTGAAAAACTACCGTATGATTCATGTTTCTGTCAACAGATCCAAGATCTGCCGAAGGCGCTGTCCTGCGGTCGTGATTTGCGGAGTCGCTTCCGTTGCGTGGCTGTCCCATCGTTCCCGTCGCAACGTGGCCGTTGACTGTCACAGACTGCAAAAGAAAACAAACGGACTCAGCAACAACAATGCTGAAACGAGACAGGGTATTCGATCTCGAATCAAAATTTCATAATAACAGTTCTGGAGTATTGAATGTTAAGATTTTTGGAAAACGTTTCACTGACCCTTCATTGTAATTGAAAAGTCAATTCCAGATAATCAATTAGAAGAAAATGGAACTTTACATGCAGGAGTAACATGCTGATTATGGGGAGTTTTGGTTCCTGTAAATCCCATAGAAATTTGCAGAATCCAACCAATTGTAAAAATGTTTCGGATATGTTATTCTTGTGTACCTAACCTAAACAAACTTTCCCGGATATACTCAAAAATGATTTAAAAGTAAATAAATTAACGTTTGATTTAGCTGCCCCTAAACATCAGGCAATCACTGACAGCTAACAATCCACGAGGGAAAGCCCGCCATTAAGATAATCATTGCGTTAAATTTGTTCTGATTGTCTAAACTTAACATAATTATGCAGTATATCAACTCTACGGAAAGAATTGGAGTAGTGATTATATATCTACTATAGACTACTAGAGTACAGTGTAGATAGCATATGTCTTTTATCGAATTTGGCAAAAGCAAAAAGTGTTAAACGCTAATTACCGTCTACATCGATTATAAGAAAACCAGATTAATTCATAAAAAAATGTCTGAGCGAGACTTCGACTCGGTAAACAAAATGGTCGTCACGACAGGGAGAAAATTCTTTTAAATGTAATTTCGATGGATTTTCTAGATTTCGCTAAGTAAACTTTGGGTTAAAAGAAGAAAAAATAAACAGCTGTGATTAATTTAACTGCCTCCCAGCACACTGTACACAGCGCGAGTGTGTGCTGGGGCAAAAATAACTTCATTAATAATATGCATGAAAAAAACTCCTAAAATAACAAAATATAAGCCTAATTGACTCGAACCTTATTAGCTTGATAAGGAGGCGGACTAGATGATAAATCGATGGTGTGCTCTTTCTTCAGAGATTCCCCATCTTCATGATCCAATGGAGGCGTTTGTAAAGGACAATCCACACCTTCTCCATCAACGTAATTCCAGCCCGCTTCTTGAACAGTGTGGCGTGTGTGGTATGGAGGTGCTGGAAAAAAAATGCTTCGTTACAAATAGCACATATAGAGGTTTGCTTATGCTTAAGGGGGAAATTCAATGTTCTTTTTCAGTACATTAACGTCAAGACAGTGTTTTCAAACTTATTCGCAAACAGATTTAATGCCTCCCTGAAGTATTCATTACCGAACAATTTCCTATACACGACTCCAGAATGAGACTCGCATAAATTAAGGAGGTAAACAAGAAAATTCCCCGGAGATATTAGCATAAAACCCCCATCCAAGATCTTCTTAACGATATTCGGCGCTGGAAACATTTCCACTCTGTGTCACTGATACGATTTGTGCAACCTTACCAAACGAATCTACATATTGTACTAGCCTATACAGAGCTTTCCATCTGAATGTAAGAAACCAACACAGCAAATAGACAATTTAGTGATTGCCCGAATAATAAGTCATATCTGCCTTTATTATCACGATAGGCTAATACTTTAAAAACTTTCCAAATTGCATATGTTTAATGAAAGTATTTGTGTCTTTATCTGATTTAATAAGGTTAAGGGATAATTAATACAAAGGGTTTATTAATGACTTCCGTTTTACGAAAATTAATTTTTTTTATTATACGCTCGTATATAATAAAAAACGACCAGATATATTCATGCTTAAAGATTTATACATGTACGAGTTTTCTTAATAAAGTGTCTACAGCCATGGTAGGAGGATGGAGGACTTTAATAAACGAGCATTTTCTGGTTATGAAATGGAGACCTAATCAGGAATTGTAGGATTTTATGTGGATTCCTACAAAATCACAGGGTTAAAATTGGAGTTAGGAAATTGCAGAGATTTACGACGACGATAACTTACATGTAGAATCAATATCCCTTCGAACAGAGCTTTTAAAAGGAATTGGTTTCACATAAAACATTAATGGAGGAAACAACCAGCTCAGCGAGTTCACTTATGAAACAATCCAAGTTCGATTACGGAAATAAAAAGTTGGCAATAAAAAGGATAACGAAGTAATGACATCCAAAGAAAGGAATGATGAAAGAGATGGATGACTGAGCTAAGTTTTTCAGCGATTGAAATAAATTTTTATTTGGAATGGCGTTATTAATTCCCACCCGTTACATGTACGAACGTGTACTTCCGTGATAGCACGAATTTGATCACAATTGAATAATATAATCAAGAAATAAACATCATACAACTATATCATATTAAATTTTGAATACCATAGCGATGCTTAATAAACAGCCTTGCACAAAAGGTTTGGTACTAACACAAGAGTATTAGGAAGCATATTGGTGACAATATTAATAAAAAAAGGGTGCCTTCCCCAATGTTAATGGATATCTATCAAAATAATCATAATGTTTCCACTCCCCTCCCCATCCAATCCCAATCTAAATGTTGAAATTCCTCCTGTGGCCTTGTTGTTGAAAATATATGACAAAATTGGAATAAACAAGGGTGGCTGTCATCAAGGCAAATCTCGGATGACACTTGTAAAGCCAGCCAATCCAAAGGTGCTTAGGTGGAACAAGGACCTCTGCGATCTCGATATGTATTTCAACTAAAAATCAACAAGAAATCTAACCAAATATCATACAAGACATAAATGTTTCCCAAAAAGTAAACATTTCTTGTATACGATGAATAATGCTGTTGGCACAAACTGAAGTTATGAAAAGTTCAAACTTCAATTCAGCACTCAAGAAAAACATCTATTTAAATAAACAAGCAAATCTTGCAAGTTAGTTCATCCTTGAAATTTCCCTTATTCACCAACAAACGCGACACGGTTTCTACCATGTGACATAAAATAAACTCATGCAACAATCAATTCATATCCCAGTTTTCATTTTGGGCCTTCATTTGACTGAAGTATTCATTAAGACAGCGGAAAGAATGGCTTTTTCTTGGCATGCATGTGGATGGAACGGCCTAGAAAGTAATACATGTATATGGAATATTAAACAACTAAAGCAAAGGAGCCCCATTGTATTAAGTTAATAATCGTGGAATTTTATGACACATCTTATAAATGTGGTTGTATAACCCTTTAATTACATTTTAATCTAGTATAATTGCCTGACATTTATGCGCGTCACGAGGGTAGGAACAAGCACACAGCTGATTAGTTCCTTAAATAACCGGTCATTAAGCAATTTACAGCGCTCTGAAATGCAGACAATTATTCAAGTAAACGCGAACTTTCCCAATTGCCACTTTCCCAATTGCCGAGAACTCAGGAGTATTTATGGGATCGTAAAAAATCCTGATGAAAATGGAGGAAACTGAAGCCAAACTACTGGCTTGGCCAATTTTGCGCATTGGTCCATTTGATGCCCACAAGAGCAACTCTGCAGATTCTCGAATATATTAGCTTTCCAACCAGAGCTGGAAACTGAACGAATCAGGGAATGCCACTATTTTATTGACAGCATTGGCATTATGCATTTCAAAATCACCCAAGGCTGTTTGTAGTCTGTAGTCTCTTCAGTAAATACGCTTAACATTGATTGGCAATTCTGTCACATGATACCAGTGGTCACTTCACGGTTTTGGATGTGCTCAAAGCTAGATATAACATTGAAATTTAAATAGAAAAGCTAGATTGAATTATTTTAAATATTTAGCACAAGAATATGCATCATCTAATTATTCAAATGGAAGGTTGCTTGATTATTCTCATTTCAGACACCCACATCATAAAATTTAAGTTCGCGGTAAATCTAGCTTTAAAGAAAATCAATTCTTACGAAAACATATGGTTTCGCAGCCGAAAGCACCGTCATGAGAATAGCCAGTTTCTTAGATTAATAAAATACAGATTTGAATTTATTCTATACGAGCTGCATCGCGTTGCATAGTGTGTGCATAAATATAATAAGGATTTAAGTGCAGAAAACTTAGAAAATTGTCAAGAATGGCGATTTTTCCTTTTAATAGCCGATTTTCCTATCAAACATAAAAATTAATATTAATTGATGCCAAGCGAGCATTCAACAGCAACTTCTATCTAAACGATAGAGCGCCATGCAAAGTGCAAACGTAATGTGCAAGTTTGATATCTCGTCATGCAGTTAAAAGATTAAAGCAGATTAAGCACAAAGAAAATATCAAAATGGCATATATGAAAAGTATTAACGACGTGTTTTATACCTCGCAAGTAAGTCTCAGAATAAGATAAGCCCATGCAAATACGCCATATAGCGAGGATTAGGTGCATTCATGTTGATGAGAACTTCTAGGTTTTAAATTTAACAATTGTGAATATATCGCGAATTCAATAGCAGCTTATTATAATGCATACTCCAAATCATATTAATGAGTGGGCAATCAATCAACTGATTCAGAGCGATTACACAGCTTGAATCAGAAATGAGTGCCTCTCTACACCCTTGAAATGTACGTGTTTAAAAGAGCAATTAAGGTGATAATGACAGTGTAGCAACTCATGGAACACGAATCCAGTCTTGAATTTTAACAGTCCCATCAAGATAATTCAAAATAGATCTCGTAGTCCACTAAAGTTAGAGCAATAATACCAATTGAAAGTTGTAGATGAGGACAAATAATTTGTCATACATTAACTGCATTTCAGTGTTGTGACAATTCGGAGTTTCTGAAACCAAATTCTCAAGGAAGCACATCATTCAAAGCTTAAACATCTGTTTGGCCTCTTCATTATCGAAATGCAAACCTGTTAATTACAAGATATCGATTGAAAAAGTAATGCCTGCCTATTTGATATAAGCCTAATGAAATACTCGATAGGGCTAAACGAATGAATGACTTTCTTAATGGTGTCATCGCTGAAGCGTTATAGGCTGGCAGAATTGGCTAAGATCACGATAAGAAGAAGGACTGTATAGTCGCAACACCAGATCCCTCTGTCATAAATGAACCAAAAAGAATATTGCACGCCAAGCCATCGTTATGATTCTAGGCGAGACCAATATCGCCAGAACATCTTCACAAATATTTCACATAAGAAAGAAATGATTGCCCTTAATTGGCTAGAACCCAAACTAATGAAACCAAAGATCGTAATAATTGCGTGGCAAATACAAAGGGCATAAACGGATATAGCAGATGTCCTAAGTTTGATGTCCACCGTAGCACGCTTTTACAGTACATTACAGCAGTGGTAATTTAATACTCATAAATAAGCTGACATAGCTGGGCATCTTGGAATGACCCAATAAGCTTTCGTTTGCTACAGGAAAATAACAATTTCAACCAGCTGTAGCGGATGCAATTCGGGTTTGCATTATGCCTATAATAGAAATGAATGTGATCAGGGGGATTAAAACAAAATGAATCGAATGCACAAAACGTGGCAAATTTAAATAATTAATTTTACAGAAAAAATTAGAAAGACATAGTAGGCCTACAATCAAATTTATTTTTCAAGATGGTCTAGTTATAATGTTCTTGCACGTGCATGTTTGCCTTGTTTTATTCGAGGTTTAATTAATTACTTAATGATGGATCTCTTCTTAGATTCTACATCAAAAAATCTGATAGTTCTGCGACCTAGGCAATAATTCCCATGCCTTCATCTCAAAATTTTCATTAAAGAAGTTTTCTTTTCTCGCACAAGCCCCAACATTAATCAACAAGAGTCTAACAGATGAAGTCAATACAGCCATCAACTTAAAACTAAGCAGAATTGTCAAGTGTCAACCTATATGTCAAGTCAAATATACCCATATTAATATTGTCTCGATGCATTCAAACAGCAGTTACAGGACATTTGAGAAATAGGAAAAGTTTGGTTTACAGTGCCATAATCACCGACTTTGTTATCACTGGCATTTAGTAATCTATTGCTCAATCTTTACTAGGTTACGAGATATATTTTGAATGACCCGAAGGAACTTAAACGGTTCGAAATGAAGTCATGCCATTATCACTTCTGGTATATTTGAACTTTTCATTAACTTGTATTGGATGTGGAGCTATATGCCTTCCTAAATCACGATGTATAATGTGTAGAATATAAAGTAGCTAGAGGCTAAACTTTAAATTTTAAGGTAACAATTAATGCTCTCACCAGGGACAAGCATATTCAAAACAAGAATAAGAATAGATGTGATAAATGTGCTTTCGAAGCCATTACATGAAACTGTCATCTGCATAGAATTGTATGTTAAGTTCTGTGCATAGAAGCAAACCTACGTTAATGCTCTCGATATTTTGCTGCGCTTGTGCATAATTCGGAAAAATGCAGAAATAAACCATCATTCAAAAATGGCGGAACAACAGTGCCATTTTGGCAGATCTAAACTTTTATTGACCCCCACGGCGATGTACAAGTCAGTAGGGTATTAGAATGCAAGTGTAGTCTATAGCGATGAAATAGGATATAAAGGTCTGTTACAGGCGTGTTTAAAGTGTCGAGCGGCGGAAGAATGATATAAAAAAGATATGTTCAAATGCATTAATAATGAAAGTACTGACTGTGGACGTGGCAATATATAAGATGTCACACGGAGCTTCTTTATGACCGACAGCTGGGCAGAGGCGTATTTTTAGAAAAGATGGAATTTTGATGTTACTTTAGATACTATCTATGCAATGGTGCAGAAAAGTATCCAATATAACAAGCATAACATTGCTCTCATCTTGCCTTTTGAAAAATTCTTTATACATGAGCTATAGTTTTCTAAGCTATTTGAAATCGTGTACTAATTAATTATCATTATAACACTTAATATTATACACTGTAGAACACCTGATTTCATAACAGAAATTCTTAAGAAAAGCGCAATGATATTATCAAAGCAGCTACTGTACAATAGTTACAGGCACACACATTAATTTAAAAAAACTAATTCCCAAAATTCATCTGGTAAGAGAGACCGACATATGCGCCACATGTATATCAAAAACCAAGTGATACATACAGTATCAATCGGTCTCATTTGCGAATCTCATTTATTTAATGGCATTAATGTTACATGCACATTTATGTTCATGCAACACAAATTCCATTAAATAAATGAGATTCGCAAATTATAGGGCTGCTCGCATGCTGTAAAGATCCTTATACCATCCAAATTTGCAGATAAAATATAGTCATGCGAGAATATGAAACAGTACCTTAATTCAAAAGTCAAGAGGGCGCTTGTTAGGAGACCATTTGTGGGAATTTTGTGAGAAAGAAGCACAATTTAAATGCCACACCGACGTTTATCTCGAGCATGGTCCCTCCTTCTTGGAAATGAACTTGTTTCAATTTGAAAACCATAAAGCGTACCTATAATTTGTACGGCACAGGCATATTCGTATGCCATCTGCATCGCATATATTGTGCACAAAGGCAAATCTAAGCGACTTTCCGCGAACGTGTGCATAACAAAATGTCTTTGTTGCTGCATCTCGAACAATTTTATAATATGCAAATACGGTAACCTATTGTCATGGCAACCGCCTGGCTTATATTGTTTTAAGCAATATTATAAACAGCACATTAATATTCCTACATGTATTTAGATGAAAGCTAAGACTGTACATCGTGTTTAATGAACGACTCGTTTCGAAAATATACATGTACTTGTATGCCAGAAGGAATTTATGATATTTTTCTAAGTCGAGGAAGAATGCTTCCTTTTAGTACAAATGGCTGGGATTATTATTCCATAAATATGTTAAACATTCTATTCATTTGCAAATCAGAGCATTCAGTGCTTCATAAACGGTAGGGAAAGGAGCGAGAACAAAAATGTCCATATTAATGCAAAATAAAGAAAGAAAATGATATACTGCTATGAAAAAAAAGATATCCAAACAATGAAAAAAAATCCAAGCGATAAATGTTATGGTATCTGTCAAAGGCCAAGTAATTCTTACGAGCATGCATATAAGCGTAAGACATATCAGTAATATTAATTAAAATTTTTTCGATAACTGTACATGTAAAATTAGAGTTCCCTGTATCTATAACTACAGAACTTATACACATGCATGGTATAAAACCAGAATGATAAAGGCCAGACGATACTAATATGCGTGTATTATGTATAATCATGATGCGTATATTAAATTGAAAATTAATATGTTGACTGAAAAAAGTCATGGTTCCACATAACGTAATTAGTCGTGCGATGAATTTTAATGGTATGGTACATAATTTATTTAGTATTGAACTCATACGTAATATGTAACGCAGTCATGGATGTAAAAGGTAAAAAAACTCACTATTGCATGCATGAGAACTCTATGGTTATAGTCCAACAAACTATGTTCCATGAAAAAACCCTAATCCGTCATCTTGTCAGTGTTGTAAATTGTGTATAACACTCTAAAACAACCCTTATGAACCTTAGAGAACGAACCAAGGGCACGCAGAATAAGACGAAAAAGAAAAATTACATAAAAAGACTATTGTAAAAGGCCTTTTTCACTGTTTTTCATATAGGCATAGAAGTGTATTGCGACACTAAAACATTAACAACTTGCTACATGAATATACTTTTAGATGGTAATAAATTATCTGTTTTGATAATATTTTAAGTGAAAACAGAAATCAAATTGTCTTATCGTACGGTAATATGTTGTTACTTGCGTATCTTGCCGATGAGATGAAATGTATCTCATGACTGTGTGTCAATGAGCAGACAGTACAACAGCAGAACATACATACATCTCTAAAGCCCTAATAACACTAAACATTTGGGCACATAGTGATAGAGGTTCGTGCCGATATTAAGCTGAAGTGACTTACGGTCTTGCCGTTTCATGGAACTATAAAATAATAATTGAAACTATCGGTCATTAAGGAAACGCCATTTCCATTGGCCCAAACACAACATCAACCAGGACTCAGGATATAAAAGACTATCGACCTCTTTGGTCATTGCACTGCTTTATTTCAGTCGAAAAGACATTGTATTTTCAACGTTTCCCCATTGTTTTTTCTAATTTCAACCCTCACTATACCACTTATGGCATCGCATTGTCTTTTAAAGTCCAGAAGTTTCACTACTCATGATCAGGACTAAAAGCATCTGACAGGTTATTGTGATTAGCTAAAGAATATAAGCGTTGGAAAACACGTATACGCTCGTATAGTCCAACTACACTTACTGTTTCAAATGTACTGTATAGCATGAATAGGAATTGAATAGGAGTAAGCTTACCACCATCTTCAGCCCAGCGATCCTTTTCTTTCTGAACATCAAGAGGTCGGTTGGTGAGCAGACGATAATAACCTTGTAACAGGAGAACTAATTCCTCAGATTCCCGATCTTCCAGACTGAGCAAGATATTCTAACGATAAAAAATAAAAAAGGCAAATAAAACATACAAACATGGACATATGACCTATACAAAAAAATGTAAACTGAATTCTGCAGATGATCTTTTAATGCTATTCTGCAGAATTAGTGTGACCGAATTACTGCATCCACACAAATATGGACATTTTCTACAGAAATCTTTAACAGATATTTTTTTGCACACTGTCTGCACACAATTTTGTATTTACATGTATACCACATTGAAAGCAAAAAGGGAACGAAAAATCAGCATGCTGGGAATTTAAAAGTGCATGGGCTTAATAAAACATTTTCCAAACTTCAAAATTAAAGTGAAATTATGAGATCTAAAAGTGGGCATTTACAATATAAAAAAAAATGGCTGGATGGCTATAGCGATTGTGGCTTTCCCATGATACCTGCAGCCTGCATTACAGAATGTACATCACCCCAGACAGTGATTACAAAACCACTAATACACGGTAAGCCGAGTTTAAAAAGCCATAAAAGGAGTAAATTAACGATACAACCTGAATGTGGCACTTGAGTAAAATTAAAACAAGCGTTCGCGCTTCTTAGCAACACAGCCTATAGGCAATAATTTAAATCCCAATAACGAGCCAGCTGAGAACTACAGTACATTGGTGAGTTTAAGTCGATTGTGGGCTACTGGGAAAGTGGATTGTTGGAACGAGGAGCGAGCACACAAACAGGGAAATCGATGTTCTAATCGATATTTAAGTCGGTGGGCTGCCTAGATATTTTTTGGAGAAAACTTTTTCCGCCAAACTCGAAGCTTGAATTTATAACACCAAGCTTAATCCGCTCTCCAAACATTTTCAAAAATAATTACTGCACATATTTCACGTGCAGCATCCATTGATTTTCATCATTTAAAAAAGCCAGCATGCAAAGTTGCAAAATGATATACGCATTTCACGTCCTACCTGATTATTATCCATAATTAGGCGAGCGCAAACCGTTGCTTCACTGTAAACAGCTAGTTTCTATGCGGTGCTATTTGTCATAAACTGGTGTAATTCCCAAGGAAGCGAAGCGGACATTCATAATTTAGCGTACAATCTAGGTTGTTTCAGCCGAGGGCAAAACCAGAAACGGCGAAATGCAAAAATTCGGCTTAAAAATGCACTTCCAGTCAGCGAACGAATCTATTTCGGAGCTATTTTGGAGAGCCCAGAAGGAGAGAACCAGCTAGCAATCGAGCTTGGCAGTCTACTGAGTTCACCAATCGTTACAAAACTCTTTCAGAAAGTAAACGAAAAGCATGAGAAGCCGACTGCGCAACTGCAAATTTGCAGCTTGTCAGGCAGCTGCATTCGAGATTGCGTGCCTTAATCCTACTCTGGTCAAGTGAATTCGTTAAGACCCACAACCAGAGGGCATCAGAATGTATACAAACTAAGCGGATGTAGCAGACAAAAAATGCAAATGTTGATGATGATGGAGATTCTCATCAGTCATTTCATTCAAAATGGGATGGATCAACATGCCAAGTTTTGCATGAGGGGATGTCAACGCACAGCTCCGAATGCTCCAGGAGCAGTATTATAAACTTTTGAAAAACTCATCGGATTCTATTTACAGAGTGCTTCAGAAAACTGTTTAAATTTGTCGCTGCTTAAACATTTCCGAAAGCAGACAGTTAAAACACCTGTGTGTAGAGAGTGAATTGAATGCAAGATAAGTATTATCTTATCTCATTAAAGTAATAATGAACCAAATTATATAAAAAGATATACCGTAATTGACATTAAGCCCATCTTTCAATGTGCAAACAATATTTATATTTTAATTCTTACGTATACTAGAAAGACATCGTTGTTGTCGGAATGACGATTGCAATTTTGGAAAAAACTAAGCTTATTTTGGATTATAACCCTTTTATAATATAAATGAATAAGATGAATTTCCTTTCCCATAACCCTTTTTACTTTTTATTTTTTGGGTTTTTTCCTTCCCTCTATTTATTTTTTTGACGTTTTTTGTGCCTAACCTTACCTAATCTAAATTATATAAAAATGTACATGTAATTCCTTTATTGAGCTGCACCTAACCACAGGCAATCACTGCCAACCTACGATCAGTTAGGAGAAGCAATCTGCAACTGACTGATCTGACTAATCTTGAAGCAGCGCTAAGTTTAAATTGGTTTAATTGGTTCTACAACTAACATTTTGCTTGCATATAAAGAAATGGACTGTACAAATGAAGAGGTTTTCGATTTTTCATAGAGAGAGTGAGGGCCCGCAGTATAATTGCTCACCTGATCTCCCAATCGCAGGAAACTAACAAATAATTGCAATGGCCAAGGAGAAGCCAATAGCCCGCTGGCAATAAAAATAAAATCGTCACCGTGGATGAAACGATGTAAAACCACATAAAAAGTGAAATATGCCGGCAGTAAAAGTACATATTGGGGAGATTGGAATTATGACATTAAATTTTACAGTTTGCAGGGAAGGAATCCAAACAGGGGGATAAAAGAACAATTTGTAAGAAGCAATAACATTTATCCCAGTAGTAGTATTTTGAAGCTCTCGGTCTAGGTGACCTTTAACAACAATGGAAACTGAAAAGTACTTTGAAGAACGGATCAAAGATGATCATTAACCCTTTTAAAAATGAGAAGAAGAAACATATACACAAAACGAGCACAACTATCCATTTTAGAACATATAGTTTGTTCTGTCTGGATATTTCTGCTAAAAATCGACCACAACTGACCCTATTCCTCTATTTAAACTGGCCCTATATAAATACACAATACATAATATTATGCATAATCCAGCCTTAAAGGAAGAATTCCCATCGTGCTGTTAAGTAGTCTAGTTATATAGAACATTATGCAACGATAAACTCTTATTCATTGTGTTAAAAGTTTTACCTTTCAAAATATATAGTTTTAATAATATAATTAAATTGCGCTTAATTTAATAAACAATTTGCATAATTGCATTCTGCTTCAATCAAAATGTACTATTATAAATCTCTGGGGTTAGCTAATTGGTGCAAGATACCTACAAAATGCACATGTATAATACAAAACTTTGGGATTGTGTCTACGTGAAAACTTGCCTATATATTGTAAAGAAATAATAGCTTGCACTATCCACTCCTTAAAATAAATCAAGGCTTTCGCTTTCCAAATGAGGAATGAATGTGTGCTCGGTCGCATTTTCTTTTCAACAGACACGTTGATTCATAAGTACTTGAACAACAACAAAAAAAGCAACTTTGAGGCTGAAAATACACTGTAGAAGCATGTTAATGCATGCAGTGTACATTTTATGAATTTGATACAATTTTTAGATTTGTTAAAATTTACGAGTCTGTTTCCCATTCTTCTTCTTCACGAAGGACAATTATTTATGTGACTGCTTTAACAAAAACGCATATTATTTCCTAGAACACGACAAATTAATTTTTTACTCCGCTAAAACATGAGAAATTGGACATATTTCCTAAAAGCTCATATGCTGGTAGTGATTGCTTGGCGGATGGGTAGCTAATTAAAGAGATCACCCATTTATGATGTGTAGGTAATAGTTTTTTAGGTCAGGTTACATGTAGTTTAAAATACAACAAAATAACAAGATGGATTAAATCCGATAGTATAGATGTCATTCTTGTACATTAAACGAGTAGAGTTGAAATATCAATACATGTATTATGTGTATATTTTGAGCGGCGCATATACCGTAGATTATCCAATTTTTTATGCATTGTGGTAGCATCAGCATCGAAAAGTCGACTTTTTCTTACATATTATTACATCAATACATGTTCACATATTTTTATCTAAAACGTCAAAATGTTTCGAAAGCATCTTACCACATATGCAGAACTTCAGATAAGTCCATCAAGGAGAAAAAAAATCATTTAAAACGAATGTTTTTCGTTCCAAACTCAAACCTATGAAAGGTTACCAAAATCGATAATATACTCGCGATATTTATATTACAGTTAGCATTTGAAATACCCCATAACTCCTTATTATACTGAAACGTTGTGTTACATGACATATTTTGGAATCGGATAAGGATAGGATATAATCTAACGTCTTTATCTTTCAAATATAACGAAATTAGCTTAAACGTATTTCAAAACGCAAAATCTAGGTCGAAAGTTGAAACAGCTGCAAAAACCATAAGAAAACTAGTATGCAAGTTGCTCGAATAAATGACTTCAAAAAGATTGGGGTGGCAATTATTTTTTTGCTGAGGAATATGCTTTGGAATAAGAGAAGAAGCCAAAATAAAGCTACTTATTTCCCAACAGCAACGAATCACAGCTCCGCTAAGATGCAGTATAAGATTAGTAAGATGAGATTTTTCACTGTCATTATAAGCAATTTAAGTGAGATCAACCTAGTTTTTGCGATTAAAAGCTCACATTCATTTATTGTCATACTTAGATCTACGGTCCTAATTACCAACAATTGAGATACCAGGTCCGATTAAATGTGCTTTGTACGACGCTCATAAACAGGTCTGAAACTTATTTTCAGCTAGTATAAAGAAGCAATGGTCGCAGAAAAAGAGGTCCATCAGAACGTGACAATTACTTCATTTTCTGTGTAAGGCAATTATTTGGTGCAGGAAAGTGCACTTAGTGAAAGTAATCTTCGTGCAGAGGACGAAATCAAAGGGCATGCCATTACCAAAAGGTGTTTAGAATGATAGACAATGTGTAATGACACATTATTTGGCTTAGATTGATTTTCCGTAAAAAGCATCTGAAGTGGACAAGTGGTGGCCACAAAACCTTACATTGCTTATTTTTGTCACTATTGACATAAAGGGCACAGCTGAAAGCAATATCAAATCTCAGGTGTTAAGCATCAAAAAAAGTATCGTATAGTACTGTACATGAAAGTCATAATACAGATAACTGCCTAGAAGATAATAATGTTTGTGTTAATATTTTTTGTCGATCTTGTAGAAGATTCATGCAAATAAATACAGGGTGATCATAAAGTGAAACCAGAATTCGAAAATGGCATTTACATAGAAAAACTCTCAAGACGACCCACCACGCATCAGTGTTGATCGAAAAACAACATTGTGTGCATTTTTACAGTGTGAAAATCGATTTTGAATTCGATTTTCGTTTGAAATTGCGCTTAACACTGATGGGTGATTTTAGTATCATGATAAACTGTAGCAAAAAACACATGAGATTTTTTCCTGTATGGACGCTATTTTCTTGTGCATACTTTCGCGAAGTTTCAGCTGCTTTAAACAGTTTATCGTCTTTATAGCAGAAGTTTCCATGGGTATCAGAACAGCTTACATAACGCTAATTGGAGTAGCCATGCGCACTCCGGTTACTTTAAGGCGTTATATTGGCACGTTAAAACCATTTAATAACAACTAAACAATTTTCGCTTTAACACGAAGAAAATGCTTTCTCTTAGACTCGTATACAACTGGGACAAACTCAATTACTCCCAAGTACACGCTGTAAAAACAACGTGGCCTCAGTCTAATGCTACTACTTGTAGCCTATATTGCTTTTATCTTTCCTAATGCAGGCCTTGTCTTAAGTCACAAATAGTCGGACAGTTTAGCTGAAAATAGCGAAGATTGCAGCACTAATGGCCCATTACGTAATAAAAAGGCAAAGCAAAATGAATTCCTATCTCCGTTTAAAGGCGAGATATGTGGAAAAGTACGGCATTGCCAAAACATAACCATGGCAAAGCAACCACCATGGTACAATGTACATGTAGCTTGATTCGAAAACTAAAAACGGCATGTTGGACCTGGCCAAAAATATTGGCCCATCAGCAATATTCAAAAAGCTGCAGTTAATACTGAAATTATAAATATTAGCATATTGGCTTATCCTGGCCAGTGATTGCCCATGTGAGGGGCAGCTAAATAGGATAGATTATAGTTAGGATAGGCAAAGATAACTAACAAATAAAATAAAAATAAGAACAAGAAAATGATAAATTTTGACAATTCGGACAGGACAAATACTAGACAAATAAGATTTGTGCACATTTGGATCGATAATCTGTAATATACCCAACATTTCTTTTTGGGAGCGATGTGATGTGTAATATACTCCTAATACGAGGATTGGCATTTCTCGCCAATTAGAACTAAAAAATAACGTGCATGTGCAATAGTGTACATGTAAAAATTCGACATTTTCTTAGGATGTTCGACCTTAATACATGTTTCAATGTATCATGTCGAAAACCATGCCTCGGAAAACGAAGAATTAACTTATCGTTATCAAAGTCACTGCCTATGAATATTATAATGAAAATTGAAATGACAAGGAAGTTAATTTATATCGATGGCATCGAATGCGTACATCCCTAAATTAAAACTAGAAAGGAAAAGCCAACACATACATTAATCATTTTTTTCCTGCCTTGCAGATAATGCAAAATTTTCAAATTGCAAGAGAGGCAGACGATAAAAATATGGATAACAGAGAAAGGAGAATGTAATTTAAATCGCTGATTGCATTGAAGATGCCCAAAGAAGCTCAAGTCCCAAGACATGCTAAAACACCAAGGAATACATGAAACAAATGTTCCAATGCTCATACTCGGTTTTCACCAATCATTTGAAGGAAAACAACGCCAGAGCATGTTAAGAATCAACCCGGGTGGAAAAATGTAATAGGGCCATGTATGGGATTATATATGTCATATATGCCCATGTATGTGCCATGTATG
>JAQFYZ010001254.1:0-25597 GCA_034695085.1 Cylindroiulus punctatus | reverse complement strand
TATCTGAAATGTAGATGGCCATCTTGTTTTAAAATGCATCTAATTCCATGAATTAGATGTTTCAATTTGCAGTGTAGCCGACAGGCTGGCAGTTATTGCCTGGCGAATGGGCTGCTCAATAAATATAGTATGTATAAAAGGATCAATCTTGTATTGGCATATACTATAGACAAGTTTGGTTGAAATGTGCGAGTAAATATCTACAATGTATAGTTAAGTCTTCACTCCAAACGCAAATGTTTGAATTAAACTCTACTCATTCAGTAGTGTTGATTTGTATATGTGTTAGGTACAGAAAATTCAAAAAATTCAAATAAACTGCTGTTTTACATGAAAGCCGGCATGTCAGTCGTACAGGGTGGCCACAGGTCAGGGATAAGTCAGGAAAATTGGTAAGTGGTCAGAGAAATTTTACACTGTCGAAGTAAAATGCAATCTAATCAGTCTTCCAGCAGCTCCATCTCCCTTCCTAATTAAACATTTTACGTTGCATTATGACTAAAAATGTGTATGCATTAAGGAGTAAATTTTGATCATGGCATTTTGGGATTTAGTCAGGGAAAAGCCAAGGAAATTCGAAATGAAAATTTTGTGAGCACCCTGTCGTAGGATTTCCCTCAAAGCTCGTATGCTAACAGTGATTGCCTGGAGGTTAGGGGCAGTTAGGTTAGTTTAGATCAGGTTAGGACCATAAAAGGGGGAAAAACGAAGAAATTAAGAGGATAAATTTCTGCAGCTTGTACAGGTGGAAGTACACGGTTCCAAGTTGCTTGTTTTTCGAAGACGAAATGCATGATTTGTGATCTTAAAACAACCCCTTATGTATTTTGAATGTAAGTAGATGTTGCAGTTGGTGTAACTGTTATTAGCATGCACGTACAGTATATTGTACTATTTTGCATTATGGAATCGCTTTTAGTACCCCCGTGTAAGTGGCTGGTCTATTAGGCCAGCGCGGCGTAAAGGGGTCTCTGCATTCACCTAATAAAAACGTTAACTTAAAATAATTCATGTCAGTTTTGAGAAATGACGTCTCGGGCTGGAAAACAAATGGACGGAGATGGATTTAAGTGGCGAGCGCAGGGAAAAGATTTGTGATTTGTGACTCGGCGGTATGCAAATGCGTCTATTGCCATTATTATCGATACATGAACACGTGTATATAGCTCGCCTCCACTTCGGATTTCTTCTAGGCGTAGGGTTTTTGTTTTATGGCTTCTTATTTTATATTCAAGGCTTTCTTTTTCTGATATACGAGCGGAATCGATTTAGTTTATTGGGGAGTATTTTAATATTACATATTGCTTTGACATTACGACTTATTGGTCTCCGATGCATGGCGGAGATGCCATTAGTCTTAGTTTCTGTTAGGCCTGCTGGAACATAATGGATATTTGCGGCCTTCTGGCTTACGATATTGTCGTAGTCAGTGTTCTTTAAAAAAATCAAAGAAAGCCATACGTGTTAAACACGTTTTCAGCCTTTCACTGCACGCTCGAAAATTTGCTTGTACACCCCCAAATAATGATTACTGCTGGATTATGTTGGGACTGAAATAGATTGGCTCCGACACAATGGCATCACTAAAACGCCAATGCGACCTCTGATTTGTGCACCTAGAAAAAAGGCTACCCGTTATTCATTTTTGGCGTACTGTAAATTGGGCCGCATTAACTTTATTCAAAATCTCCAATCTTTCCCATTGTTTGTTTTCAGAAGTGTTCAATAATTAACATTATGGCATTGTTGTACTGTTTGTTCGCTGGCTGCCGGTCTAAAGCTGGCCTTTTCACTTCCGGGAACATTGTTTTCTGCCGTCCACGTTCATTAATAATTAATAAGTGCAAAAGCGACAATAACTAAAGTCGACTAATTTTAAAGAAAGTTAAAAAGCCTCCACTGTTTTCATCGATTTCCTTTTCATTAAAATCGGAAATTCTCGAGTGGTCCGGCAGTGTCCATTTCCTCCTTTCATATTGTCGTTGGCCATTTCCAGGGTTTCTTTATGAAAGAAACATTGCAATTACCTTTAACCTAAAGACAAAATGTAATCCTGAATGCAAATGCATTCGCTTAATCAATTCATTACATTGAGCGTTGCTCGTGTGCATTCACAATGTACATGTACATGTACATGTATGAACATTTGATTTTTGCAAGCCGATGACGGATACTGTTTCATAGAAAGGCTATTAAAAAGTACACGCACAATATTCCGATATTACGAACAAAGCATTTTTATGTTTTGAATTTCATCATCGTTTCGTTCGGCATTGCGCCATGAAATATCAAAACGAATTTTTGAATTATCGAGTTCCTCTGCTCCAGCATACACTATGATTGCACCTAACCTTAACGTACATGTAATTATAATAAAGCTGCCTTGCATCAAGTCACCGCATCAAGACTTTGAAATCTGTCACCTGGTGGGTGACATGTTTCAAAGTCACGTGCAGCCCATTGAAAAATTTCTTTGCAATTGAATTTTGATAATTTTGGACAGATATGATAATTTCAAATGAAACTAAATGTTTTAATTCAAAGTTTATATTGATAGTAAGTTCCTGCGCTATATAAAATGAAAATACATTTCGTTTTTAGACATTTTCGAGATATTCTTTATTTTGCCAACGACAGTAAATCTCTTATATTCCCATTCAGATGGCGGGTGCTGCCATCTATCGCCCATAAAGCAAAATAAAAAGGTCAAACATAGAATTATCGTTTTTATTAATATAATATACATTTCAATAAGTTTTCAACAGCGCATGCCAAAAAACGCACTGACAAACCCTGTTAATGTTAACAAAAATAATATTTTTATGTGTTGGTTAGGAATGTAGAAAATCTTTCTGGAAATTCTATGTGTCCCCAAAGTCACACCGCACTTTCAATGGGCCTTAATCAGTGATGCTGAACAATTGGAAAAGTGGACGCGTAATCTCTGCTGTTTTAACAATCATTATATACAGGTATCATTTAGCTGATCGATAATCTAATTAGATGAGATTGTTTTTTCCCATTGACAATTTTTCATTTTTATTCCTTCGAATCTGGCTCATTTTTTATTAACTCGACTATTTCCGTTTGCAAATCTATCTTCCGTCAATATTTCCTGGAAAAAACGGCCATTGGCACTTTTTCAGCGCCATCGATGAATCATTGACCATTGTTTAGTTTTGAACCTACCCTCCCACTCGATAGTGAATGATTCACCCCACACACAATGGCTGCCCCCATATCCACATGCCCTACTGTAACAATTTTGGTATTACACTCAACTTTTCTTGGGCCTGATCATCGTTGGTGTTTGTGACCACAACGATTAATCATTTCGCAATGACGCTTTCCCCCTTTTTTTCCTCTCTTATTTTGGGTCCTCTATAGTTGATCCTCTTTTTATCTCCTATAAAAAACCCGAAATAAAGGCACGACTGTTTTCTCTAATAAAGACGCCACAACACAGCACTTATTTTCTGGGCTTTCTCGTCTCCGATAATGGACACGTAACCTGACTGTTTTTTATTCTCACTCCTGAATGAGTAACAATTTGATTCAGCCGAATTACCGTGTCACGAGCCTTACGTTAGTGTTATATCAGAAATGATATTCCACATCACTAATTCAATTGCCCCTATGTAGGGCTTGGAAGCTATCCATTTGAAATATATTATCATGAAAACAGCCTGGGTTGAATACGTTTTCGTAAATACTGAGAAAAATGGCTTAAAACTAATGAATGTTGCAGCCATAGAGGTGGTTCTCATTATTGCTCACATCAAAAAAGTACAAACGGTTCACATGGTTGAAAACGTGGACTTTCATTAGCAGCTATTCATTTGGCTTGTTTGAATTTGATACGCATGGTGGTTACTGGTTACATGTACTTCTCAGAAGTGAAAAATTGCGAAAGTCGTGTTTGATTTTTGATAAATGACAATTACGACATAATCGACAGTTGGCAGAGTGCTATTGAAATCTCGAGTTTCACCGCTAGTAACCAATTGTCAGGTTCTGAATGCGTAATTTCTTTTTATCTCTCAATAAATTGTTGGTAAGGATGTATTCAGTCGGAGGAGATGGTCTAAATTCAACTTTAATCTTTTTACAGGGTTTTATTTCATGGATGGCCAGCCATAATGGGTGACCTGGACGAAGTACAACGTTCTGAGTAGGTAAGCGCACTTTTCCTATTTTTCTGTTTGGGCTATAAGGAGTGTAAAAAAGGAGTTAGTAAGTTCACTATAGCATTGTTTACATGAAAACTTTGATTCGCTTAGAATAGTCCCCTTGCACGATTACCAAGTCACTTTGAGATGTGATTTTATATGACGTGTCATTAAACCTGTCACCTGGTGGCGACATGCTTCAAAACACCCAGAATCCTCTGCTTCATAAAAAGGGGCACGGGCGGGATGTGGTCTATCTGAGTTTGCTAAAACCAGATACAGCAATTTTCCATTTACGTTTGCAATGACGACTGATCTGTGGATTATAGAGATTGGCCGCATCAGGTTTGAGGTGCCCTGAGTAAAACCGCACTAATGAAGATGTAAAACAGGTTTACATCTACATGTATCTTTCTACACTGTATATGTGTAGAACCGTAAGGGCTATAGAACCTTGAAATTTTCCATGTACCTTCCTTGGGTGCCAAAACCACCCACTAAGAAAGGATTTTTCGTAGTCCCCATCGAAGGGTTTTTAAAAAGAGAGGTAATTATATCTCTTAAACAATTAGGGATACAACCTTCACATTTTCCATGTGTGTTCCTTATGTGCCAATTAAGAACTTTGCTAACAAAGTGTTTTTCGTATTACCCACACAAAGGGGTTAAACAGTGAGGTGGGTAAATACATCTCCCAAACCATTAGGGGGCTACACCCTTGAAATTTTGCTGGCATGTAGCTTAGGTTCCAAGAACCTTGATAAGAAAGTGTTTTTCGTATTACCCTCGCTAAGGGTTTAAACAGGGGGGTGGGTAAATACATCTCCCAAACCGCATGTAAACGAAGTTGCACGGGTACCCCTAGTACAGTATACACTGTATAACTTACAGAATTCGAGCCCATATCCACGATAATGTTTACCACCTTTCTGAGGGTTACTTCACAAGTTCTGTGTCATTCGAATCCTCGGTTGGTCAATGTGAGACATCTTGTTTCATTTTTGCTCTCCGATGTGATGTATGTCGACCATCGCTTACCCCCTCATCGTTTTTTTATTATTTTTGTGTGGCTTGATCTCTCAATATGCGGGTTGGGTCTTTCTAACCATGTACGGGATGTTGTGGGGGGCGATGGATCAATACGGCTTACACAGGACACAAATAGGGTTCTGCCTTCGACTATAGGAGGAAAATGCCATTTTCTCTCCATTTTTCTCGCTCCATTTTTCCCCAACAAATTCGCCAAATGCCCCCACCACGTTTTTCTCCGTGTCATCGTCCATTGGATGCTGTACGTGCACTCCTGGCTCAATTAATTTCTCCGTCGACAGGCAGCCCTATTATTAGCCCCTTTTTTGCACGCCTGTGACCTTCCAGTTCCTTTGTGATGGGAGCACCAAGTTCTTCGGGTTAGCCGCAGTGACAAATGATGTGACAATGCACCAATGCCACATTAAGAGATGTCCCAACAATGGCCCGTCATCGATCAGGGGTCAACTGATGTCTTCCAAAGATTGCCATCAACTCGCCCTTCACCCCACGTGGCGATGAGTTTTGAATCTCACCAAGATCAACATGTTGTGGGATGCTGGGGGTTTTGATTTTAGAATGGTGACACCCATACAAACTTGGATATGGTGGTTGCCATACATTGATGAAGTGCAATTTTAACTCATAAAAACCATTTGCTTCAATGTTTGATGACATACTGATGATCTGAAACTCCTTTTGATGGTTTAAATTGCTTTAAAAATGGTGACATCCTTCGCCTTTGTGGAATTTCCAAGACGAACCCTTACTCATACAATTGGTTGTTTAGCATTGCCATACAAACTTGTATATGATGGTTGTCATATATTAATGAAGTGTAATGCAAATGGTTTTTTGAGTTAATATTATATTAACTCAAAAAACCATTTGCTTTTCAATTTTGATGGCATACTGAGGATACTTGTCTGAAATTCCTTTTGATGGATTGAAATGCTTTAAAACAAGCATTCTGTAGACTTTCTGTAGGCATATTGTAGGCTTTCTTAGCCTAGTTGCAGAAATAGGCTGATTTGTAGAGTCAACAGTAATGCGTTCTGGTGGTGGAATTATTTCTCTTTGACTTGTTAGATAACTTGGTGCGTTTAACAATAATACGCTTTTACGTTCGTAATGGAGCTCTGGATATAGGCCATAACATTTGAAGGCAATTCCATTAGGGTAATACTCCATCGTGGCTCGTAGACGCCATTTCAACGCAGCTTTGTTTGCTCGCAAATGCCTTCGGTGCATTATTGCAAGGCGCCCCCTATGGATGACATAATAATATAATCAATGAGTGCCACAATAACTATTGAATGCGGCCTTAATCATCCGAGAGTCCCGCGGAGACAAATGGCTGATTGGCCCACTTTGTGGGATACTTGTGCAATGTCCTATGCAATAATGATTCGCTTGACCACTGCTCCATTTCAAAAGCCAACTATAATATCTGCTATCCTTAATGGAAATTAGAAATAAGGAATAATTGACAATGGATTAGATTCTGGTCCTGCATACTCTATAATGTTCGTGTTCATTGAATTTTCTAGAAGAAAGCTTTTTTCTATAGGAATTATGAAGGGATGTCATTATGATGGATACAAGTTCTAGTCTTTCCTTTTGCAATTTTTGTACATGTATACACGTATTACACAGCTTGTACTTATTTAATGCTTTTTAATGGGGTCTATACTACCTAATTAACTACAGTGAAAATAGTGCTTTTGAATTTCGTTTTTTGTACATATCGTTTCAATTACCACACTTTAAGATAACAAACATACTTGTGTATTCGTGATCCATTTTCTCGAGTGGTGATTGTCTAGTAATAACAGACCTAGTAATATGTAGATGGCTGTTTTAACATTGCATCAGCTGGGTTAATGAGTATATACAACACTTTAGTAGTTTTGACTTCATTTTCAATTATACTTGCAGTAGTCACTAAATTATCAAACTGCGAAGGCCACATTTCCCATTTATTCTTGATAGATCCTCGGGCCTATATGAAATCTTTGGGGCATTTACACAATCATGCAAAACTTTTGATAGTTAGCCCGTTCACTTTACACATGTATGGGAAGACAAATCTTCAAATCTTTACATCGGATATTTTTTTTAGACTTATCCATGTGGCCATCACCCAATTTGGAGTGTGGTGATCAATGGTATTGAATATTCCATTTTAAATGCGTAGTATAGTATAAGACTGTGACGTACTGCAACGTACAAAGCTATTTGCTTTCTTAAGTTTTAAGATCTTTTTGTTAGACGAGAAACTATAGCAGCGCCAGATTCATTTTTGCATACAGAGCCTCATCAGTCTGGATGGTGAGGGATGGGAAGATTTCCTACTTTCTGACCGTTTCTTCCACGGATTCGGGCGCCACAAAAGGCGCTAAGTGACTTTGATTGTATGCTGTAAGCGGTCATTTTTTTGCTCGCCCAATGAGAAAGGCCGGCCACGGCTCATTAGGTAGCCGCTCTTCTGGCTCACCCCGACCGCACATCTGTCATTGCCGCACCGGTGTCGCCAAACGGAATCCAAATCTTGGAAATGCCAAGACGCCAAATGACGCCGTTAGTCGAATGCCGGTATGACAACAGTCAACCAACATTGCTGTTCGCTCTGATCCAAAACCACTGCTTTGATTTTGCACCAATATAAATATGTTCCGAAATATTCCTTTTTTGATTTCGCCCCTGGTGAAAGGCAATCAATGATAGCAATGCTGCGGGAAACACCACTTTCAGGGTGAAGATTCGAAATTGAAAGTTGGAAATCCCTGCAAAGTTTTGAGCCAATATAAATATGTTCCGAAATATTCCTTTTTGATTTCGCCCCTGGTGAAGGGCAATCAATGATAGCAATGCTGCGGGAAACACCACTTTCAGGGTGAAGATTCGAAATTGAAAGTTGGAAATCCCTGCAAAGTTTTGAAAACTAAGTTGCTGGCGTCGTGGCAGTTAAGTTTATCTAAGTAAGTCATGCAAGTAAACCTGTTTGTTCTACCTTGACACTACTTCGAATGTACTCGCTCAAGTCATGGTAGACACCCTAAACGGAAAAAGTACAAATGTTGAACCTTAAGGGTACAAATGGTTTAATACTATATACACAATGTATATATGTTGATTGCACGTGTACCCTTGACATGTGTTCCTAGGGGTACATTATACTTTGAGGTCCAAATATTTAAATCATTTCATCCCCTAGGGTACATATGTGATATATGGGGTGCAAGTAATTGTACCCCACAAAAACTGCATTTGTACCTTTACGGTTTAAATTGGATGTAAACTTCAAGTAAACTTACAATTGTTAGTAGTAGATCAGGTAGCACGTGGATTATTCAATGCCAGTAAATGTTGCCTTTGTCGGTATGCAGTGTCGAGCTGTTTAGGAACTTTTTCTTGAGCATTGCACTAATATTGTTGGAATCTTTGGTTCGCTTTTGTACTTACTGCTCCTTTAGGCTGTGTTCCTGGAGCCTTTGGTGAGCCAGTGGGTGCCTTTTGTGCCATTTCTCACTTTCTTTCTAAAACGGCTTTTGGTGTTTTCTCTTCTTTTCTCGCTCACTACAATGGTCGTGTATTAGTGGACGTGGCCCATAAGTCATCGGGCTGACAGTTCCGACCACTAATCTTCCATTTGTACATTATATAATGGAGGAGATTGTTTTTAAGCTTCCGACATCCATCAAGCGGCCGTAGCATGCGGGGAATTTAAAAAAAGCCTCTTTGGACGATAAGCAAAGAATTCACAGCTTCGGATGCATGCACTTTGTATGGCCAAAGAAAGCGTGGGGAGGGAGTTGGTTTATCTTGTGTTTCATGGAAATCACGCGAAACTGTAAAATCATATTTCAAAACATGGTGCATTTTGTTGTCAGGGCATTGTGTGGGGCAGTGATTGTTTTTCAAAAATCACGTGCAATTTTTAACGATTGATAACATGGATGAACAGGGTGATCATAAAGCCCTATTGCTGTTAAGAAATAATGGTACTTGTCTATTAACGGAACTACATATTATGTTAGGGTAGGTTAGGTTAGGTTAGGTTTTGTTAGGTTAGGTTAGGTTTTGTTAGGCTAGGTTATGTTAGGTAAGGTTAGGGTAGGTATAAACGCTCAAAAAACCTAACCAAACCTAACCTAACCTAACCTAACCTAACCTAACCTACCCTAACCTACCCTAACATAACAGGTAGTTCCGTTAATGGACAAGTACCGAAATAATTTTAAATGTGACCAAATATCCTATCAGTTTAAACGAAATTTCGGAAAAAAGAGTACTGCAAGCAGTCTCGAGTGGTGTTGTGAAAATTCCTTTCGAACTCAATTTTCTTTTAAAATTACACTTTTTGGTATTCAGGTTGCATGATACCTACCAGAAAACACATGGAAATTACACATCATGCATTTTGTTGCCAGGGCATTGTAAGGCAGTATTTGTTTTTCAAAAATCAAGTACAATTGTTAACGGTTGATAACATGGACATGTACAGGGTGATCACAAAATCCTATTGCTGTTAAGAAATAATTTTAAATGTGACCAAATATCCTATCAGTTTAACTGAAATTTCTGAAAAAGAGTACTGCAAGCATTCTCGAGTGATGTTGTGGAAATTCCTTACCAACTCAACTTCCTTTTAAAATTACACTTGATTTGGTATTCAGGTTGCATGATACCTTACCAGAAAACACATGGAAATTGCACAGCACGCCGTTTTAAGATTCTAGAGATTATAGCGCCACCTGCTGGTACTCCCTATGAACCAAATGTATGAAATACAAAACTTTGATTTTTTGCTTTTTACCGTTTACCGTTTTACAGTTCATAACTGGTCCTTTTCAGAAGAGGTGATGTGTTTCACGGTTGATAAGGTTTCTACCTGTGTTTCTAGCTATTGTCAAAAAGGTAGTGAGAAAAGTTTCATGGTGACACTGTATGCATCTTGGAAATGTATGCACAGTGTTTGCATTTTTGAAACTTAATGTTTCTATCCAGGCATTAGCTCAAACCATTTCAAACTGTGCGTACGTATAGTTTATATTTCTCGGAATGTCTTCGCACAAAATCCCTCCTTCGTACATTTTATTAAAAAAAGCAAACCGATGTGAATCCATTATGTATTAGCTAAACGCAGTTGACATTTTTTTTCCAACGATTACTCTCGCTCGTGTGTATTGACGTGAAACAATGAGGTCTGTCAGCATTTTCCGCCCAGTCCTAGCCAAAGTGAAATATTGTTAGTTTGACCCTAGAGTGTTATTTACGAGACAATAATGCACGACTATGTCAGGAATAAAGTTAGCACTTTACGAGTAAAAAATAGATGTGGTTTTTCTGGGCGAATTGCCGATACTTTCTTCGACGTTTCGCAAATCTTCGGAAAGTGTCAATCGCCTAGGCAGGCTGACAAACGGGGAAAAGGTGAAGAGACAAAAGGGACTTTGGATTATGCCCTGCTCCAATTGGATGATGCACAGTATACACGAATAACACGTCCTTGCTGTTGCAACTTATCCATTTTGCGTTTTTATTTACTTTTGTGTAGTATTTACTTTTATCTAATCTAAACTAACCTAAAAACGCAATTTATTTAGCTGCCCAACTGCCAGGCAATCACTGCCAGCTTCCGAGCTGTTAGGGGTGTATCCTGCAAAATTCCAAAAATTTAAGTTTTTGATTTCAAGTACATGTATGTGACACATAACCATTTAGGATAAACCATGGCATACGTGTTTGTCCCGCTCCAAATGTGCACATATAAACATAATTGACACATATCTTAGCTGCCGAAATTCATCCTTTTGATTTATTTTTTTGTTTCTTTGTTCTACCCTAATTGTAATTTTTGATTTAGCTGCCCCTAACCGCGGGCAATCATTGCCAGCTTCCGAGCTGTTAGGGGTGTATCTTACAAAATTCCAAAAATTTCAGTTTTTGATTTCAAGCACATGTATGTGACACATACCAAACCATGGCATACGTGTTTGTCCCGTTCCAAATGTACACGTTTAAACAAAATCGACACCTGTCCTAGCTGCCGGAATTCATCTTTTTTATTTTATTTTATTTTTAGTTTCTGCGTTCTAACCTAAATGTAATTATTGATTTAGCTGCCCCTAACCGCGGGCAATCACTGCCAGCTTACCAACCGTTCGGCAAAGTGTCATTGTTTTGGAGCGGGGCATATACTGTAGTCTTTCCCTTATTTTCTGTGAAAACATAAAAAGCGGTTTGTAATAGGGTTTTGAGTACCGAATGAGGGGCTCTTGGCGTGCATTTAAGATCCTGAGCCTATGTTGGTAGACCACACTCGATGGCAAACACAATTTCAACTTAGTATGTCGATTTTCCCTTTTGAAAGGCTGATAACTCAATATGGCATAATGTTGTTGTCATGTGTCAATAACTAAGCATTACGAGGGTGGCCAATTTTGGCGTTTTTATGTTCGATATGGCATTCTAGGCTCGCGTGATGCAGGTGGACTCTTCGGTGATGGAAGCTTGAAGGTCCTTTCAATTCACCCAAACAGACATTGGAAAAATAAAACGTTTTGTTAGCCGTTAAGTAATCGGAGTGGGTGGTCACTCACAGATGCAACCATTGTGGTTTCGATAACAGCCACCAGGAAAGTGATGCCGATCGATGACAATGGCATAATATTGCCTCGAAATGGATCCAATGCGTGGTGATTAAAGGCTATTTAATTGTCGATAATCGTTCCAATTTGTTGCGCAGTCAATTTTATGGATCTCTGATATTTACATTACCACCGCTAAAATTATATTGTCATTCGTTTCGACTAAGTAAACGATGCAGGGCAGTCACTAAGTATTGTTGCGACATTTGCATAGTGAATACACGTGACTAGAGAATAATAGATAGGTTGCCATAGACTGTGTGTGGAGCAGACAAAGTTGTACTTGTTGCATGATAATCCATGGCAAAAGAGTACACCGTAAACAGCCGTTGCCAGGCAGATCTTGCTTTTGTAAAAGTCGTATGGTAATGAAAGAGGATATGCACGAAATATTTATATTTCAACTCTACTTGTCTAAAATACCGCATGTATAAAACAGTGTATAAGAATGACACTGCACTCTAAACGGAAAAAGTACAAACGTTTTGAAACTATATACACACACACCCTATGGGTACATATGTTGATTGCACGTGTACCCTTGACATGTGTTCCAAGGGGTGCATACATGATACATGTACAGTGTATGAGTCCACATTTGTACCCATTCATATTGTACTGCGAGGTATAAATATTAAAATCATTTATTCCCTTTGGGTACATATATGATAATCATAATTTTCAACACTTTCAGGTGCATACTGCACATGTATGCCCATGGCAAATGTACCTCCAAGGTACATTTTGCATTATTTTTTCTTTTCTTTTTCTTTTCTTATTTATGCTTATTTTGGCAAAAACCACAAGGGTACAGAATATGACCAAATGCATACATTCCATGGTGAAGGTCATTAGCAGACATGGAGGTGGGTCATTTCTTAATGAAAAGGTACCCAAGTCCTATAATGGGGTGCAAATGTGCATTTGTACCCCACAAAAACTGCATTTGTACTTTTATGGTTTACAGTGTGGTCCTAATTGACTGGATTTCTGCGTAACTGAACCTAACTAAATCTGATCTATCCTAGCATTTTATTAAGCTGCCATTCGCCATCATTCGATCCGTTAGGAGAAGCCCACTTTCTCTTAGTGTCTGTGCCGGAGCGGGGCACATACCGTTATCGTTGTAACATTTCTGTCAGGCTGTTTGACATACGGGTAAAAGTTCAACCTAATTCACCCGAAACCAGTTGATCTGTGGCTACTCCCTCAGCCGTCATCTGATTATCGGAACGTAATTTCTCTTAAACTAATGTTAATGTGGAAGCAAAACCGGACAAACGTGTCACTGTGTATATCAACAAATTGTCCCTCGATGCGCGGCCATTTGAAAAGAATTGAATGATGATTGGCCGCCCTTGTCTGTGTATCTACGCCAACTTAATAGAAGGGATAAAACGGATCGAAGGGATATTGAATGGCAAAAAGGGGGAGTGACGAGTGCTCCCTTTTCTCCCCCATCTCGATGAAGTCTGACGTCATAATCGCCTTTTGAGGGGAGCTGCAAGGTGGTCTGGAGTTTGGGGAAATCACGCTGGGGATACAGTACGAGCTGGACTCGCGATTTGCTACGAATGGACCCACCACACAAGTGACCACCTTGCATGCTTTTTGACCATGTGAGGATGCTGTAATATGCAAATGCGTCTTCTTTCGCCCGTGGTCAACTAACCGAATGGTTTCGGAAGTATCTTTGCATTGCTGACAATTTACTCCTAAGGTAAGACTCGCGTTTACTCAAAGGTACCATTCTGGGCGCGGTCACGTGGTCCTCGGGGATGCTCGTTCAGTTAACTCGATCTAAAATTTTAACGGAAAGCGGAGCGAGTAATTGAAGTGAGACCTGAACTTCGAAGAGGTGCGTGAAAATCAACTGTGAGTTTTGCGAAATTCCTCTGGAAGTGTAAATCGTAAAAATGCAAGTCTGTGGTGCAAACGAAACGATGTCGATTCTGTGAACATTACAGGGATGTGGCCGATGTGACAAATGTGACAAAATGTGACAAATGCAACAAATAAAGAGGGAAACCTCTTATGTATGACCTATCTGTATAATTATAAGGAAGACTGGGCTCAAAAAAGTCTGTTGATGAAGAGGAAATTACCAAAAAGAAGGAAAAAGCCCAAAAAATGTTGCATGCAGGAATGGAGATGTTACATGAGGCCTGCAGTACTAGCCGCACAGATATTGTAAAAGTAGAAGCTGCAAATGCCATCATTCAAAGCTGCAAAGTGAAAATAGAGCTTGCTGATGAAAACTTAAATCAGTTATCCAAAACGTGTGTGAAAAGGGGGAAAAAATGAATAAAATGTAACATTTTTGCAGCTACGGTATATTTTGTGACAATTTTGATGAACTAAGAATTAATTGCATAACATTTGCATCTGACAAAATGTGGCAAATTCTTGGATGTGACAAAATGTGACGTAGCTGGTTACATGCCTGAATTACTATAGAAGCGCAAACTTGTAACTCTTGCAACATGTAATTTGGGTCGAGATGTGCAGCTGATGTATGCTGACAAAAACTATCTTCATTATGACGTTATTTACCAACTAAGCAATTTCTGATTTGTCAAATCATAGTCAAATGCTGACCAATACCTCATTTATATGTCCATATTTGGATGTAGGATATCGCTACGAGTCGCAAGGAAAGTGCTGCAGTTCGTCCAAGGAAAGAATATACTGGGGAATTCAAAAGTGGACCAATGAAATTAAAAAGAATGTTCGCAATTAATCTGGACAGGCCATTTCCGTCATTCATGCCAGCCTCGTGACATTCATGCATGACAAGCATTCCATTAATGCGTCACACATGGAATGTGGCATGAAATCAAAATTTATAAGCTGAATCGCTCTAATTGCTTGGCACCCAGTACATTCTTTCCTCGGACGACCTCTCACCAATTATATAAGCCGATGTTCTTCTGCACGTGGCTATCGGAACACCAGCAATTGACGAGTGGATTTGAATGCGTTCTACGTTTATCACCCGGATGTAGATGAGTTCTGGCGCTGATTTAATCCAATTTTTGCGACAAATAAGTCGACAAATGAGGATGTCAAGGCGCGTGCGAACCTTTCCTTTCAATTCTATTAGCGGCGCTAGGCTCTCGCAATTTCAGCATTTTTTGATTGTTTTTGGAGATGTGAACCTGAGGGCCAAAGGAGGAATCAGGGGCTTGTGTAATGGCAATAATGGCAACAGCTAACTAGCGACAGGCTTGGCTTGTCTTGTCGGCGAATTTTCCGTTTTTCACAGCGAATTTCCCGCCAGAGACAATGAGCATTTCCTCATTGGATTTGGGATAAAAAGGAAAAAGATTAAGCAGCGCAAATTGCTTTAATGGCGGAATATGCGGCGCTTCGTTTTCGTCAAATTGGGACATAAGAGGCGAATAATTGGTCGATGCGACCTTATAATCCCTTTTATAACGAACGACGCACACCGTAATTGAGTTTTTCTAATCCACCAGAGGGCGTTCGTTCATTTTTACCTTGCACGCAACATCCAACGGTTTCTGTACCAAAAATGGGATAGGCATATACAGTCGAACCTCGTTATAACGAATTGCACAGGACCACCAAGATTTGTTCGTTATAACCGTAGTTTGTTATATCAGTAGCCAGAAAAAATATGAGTTTTAAAAATAAATTATATTTATACTTGCATAACGTTTTTTTGTACAACTTTTCTGAGGACACAGTGGTGATTTATTTGAAATAATTTGTCATTGAAGATCGTTTATTAATTATTTCTTTTGCGACATTTCTCCTAAGTGTACAAAAGTGTCAAAAGTCTGAATGAGAAGGAAGTCGAAATTACCTGTCGAACTACCCTGCACACCTACAAGTAAAAGTTATTTGCAATACCGTTTTTTGAAGATTGTGCAAATACATGTGCAAATGGGACTGTCTTGCAACGGGAAGTCTGTCATCAGATGGATGACATCTTGACATCACTTTCTGTGAGCTGATAAATGGGTTTAGCGAGTGTTTTTCAAGTGATGTTCTGTAACTAGTGCATGGGACCTCGAAAATCTATTCGTTATAACCGGTAATTAGGTTTATCCAATTCGTTATAACAGTAGAAATTAACATTATTTCTGTATAGGCTGTGACGGGGATTGGAAATACTGTTCGTTGTAACGAGGGTTGAATGTAGCAGTTTTCTGAAGTTTACTAAAGAAAATCTCGCCGCAACATTTACCATCGTTAGGTATTGAATTTCTTCACTATTTGGCAGATAATTTTGCTGATCTAGTCGTGCAACGGATATTGTTATGCCAAATTCGCTTTTTCCAGAAAAGCAAACCCCGCGAGTTTGGTGGCTTTGCTGTCCAAAAAATACAAGTCCTGTAAGTCTGCCTAGTTCATTAATTTTCTAGCATCTGATATTTGATTGCGGAAAATGCAAAACTCATGGGTCTGCCCATAATGGCGGAAACTTGTCAGCGAGTAGCTGATGATTCGATTGGGAACGTTTGCCTCTTGAGAACATCGTCCTCGTCTTTGATGTTTTGCATCAATTGGCTGCCACCAGAATTGGTATGCTCGACGTGGAACTGGGATATGACGCTTTATGAAGGACACTTCTTTCTCCTAATCATACGTGTCAATGATGCCACGCATGTCAAATTTTTCCTAGGCACTTGGTCGGGTAAATGCCGTCTGAAACAGCACGCATAGAACTTTTGGAAAATCGAGACATGATCACCTTATAGTTATTTGACCCCCAAGAATTTCTTGTGGTTTTCGGAGCTGAATCCCGTTTAAATTACTTTACCTCGCGTGAAATGCATTCCCACCCACTTTCGCTTTGCATGAAGTGCATATACAAGCGGTCAATCCCATTGACGATGTTTTTTGTAGGCTCAAAACCATCTAACTGTCAACTGGAATGCTTAATGTTCACGCACGACAAACCTCGCAATCTCATGGTTTTCCTGGGAGGAGCAGGTGGTCATTACCGTATGCTAATTTACGCAAATGACCCTCACGCACCAGTCGCATCTTTCCTCAAATTGGAAGCGCGAAGATCTGGAAGAATTTCCAAATTATGCCAAATCCGTAAAATTTTCATGTTGTTTTTTGTCCTGGACATCACGTTCCATACGTCCTTATCTGATGTGTCAAAGCTGGTCTTACCTCCTGGGATTTAATACCAAACTCGGCCGCGCGACATCTTACATCCAATTATAAGTTGACACGTTCATTTTTGTCATCAATTACGAATTCTTCCTCCGGTGTTAATCCGAGTCCATCCATCATTTTTTAAGCGAATTAATGCATCGAATGGACGCTAATTCAAAGCCTGAAATCGTGTGCGAACCACGTTGGCTCGTTTTGCTGCAAAAAATAGCCAAGAACAAGAGTTTCCAGCAATACGCTCAAATTGACAATCTGTTTTAAAGCGGAATACGAAGAACTGAAAAATGGAGTTTTGACGCCATTTTACATTAGAATAATCGAACCATTTTTCAACAAACTTTGAACAGTTGACTCGCTTTCAACCTACGTGTAGCTCACAAGTCGATTTTTTTTGTCTGGGCAAGCTTTTTTTTTTATATTTCTGATCGAAATCCTCGAAGGGATCACGGCGTTGTTTTTACTCTTCGATAAATAAGGTCTTGGTGCTTTATAATATCAACTATATAGGACTCTAGACGTCGCGTCGATAGCGTGGTATATGTTGAACATTTTTGAGAACCATTACTTAAACACATGCGAAGTTAACAATTGATTTACAGCATGTTTCTTATTCGCGCATTTTTGAATTATTTACTGCTAATCTAAATATTAAATCTAAAGAAAAATAACCCAGATGGTTTTTTTTAATGTATAATCGAATTTACAGTACGAATCGTTTCTGTAACGTTGAAACCGCTTGAAGATAAATTTATTTCTCAAATGCATGTATTTGATATCAGTTCATAACTGTAGTATATAGTTTAGGTTAGGTTAGATTAAAAATAAAAACTATACAATAAAGCAAAAATGATACATTGCGACTGCTAGGACAAGTGTCATTCTTGTATACAAGCTACACGTAGATATACTACAGCCAATTCTTTAGTAGTGTTAACTCTGCATAGAATGCAGATGTACTCGTTTTTCTTGAACTTCTTGAAGTTAAAATTGTTGGCCAATGCAAAGCCCAAGCATTGTTTTATATTTTTTTAAAGTATTTTAACCTGATCGTTTGTTTTCATACCAAAATCGCTACTTTGTATAATTAGTTATTCATTGAAATATCATGGTTTACTTCGTGTGTGGTCGTATTTGTCCTATCTTTCTTTGCTATCAAACGGCCTCTTCCTTCTGCCATTTTGTTTTGGTGTAGTTTGTGCCCATATGTGACCAGAAGCCAAGCTTTTTTGTTTGCTTACTTTTTTGTATGAAAGTGTTTTGTCCACCCCACGAATTGCGAATATTAATATCCATTTGAAACGTGCCAAAACGTAAACCAAATGTAATCTTATATGGAAGAACAACCTCGTTTAATCAAATAATTACGAAAGTGGAAAGACCCACGTCTAAGGTTGCAAGATAAACCCACCCGAATTTGTATAAGACGTCTTCTAAAAAACCAAAATCATCTTTTTCAACTTGTCACTCTCGTATACGTCTGCATCCCTATCTTATTTTTATCTTCCCTGCGCAGTGCATACATTAGGAATATCTTTTTTACTTCATAGGAGGGGCTGGAGGAGGGCTTTTCATAATAGTTTGCTATATTCGCGAATTTATCTCGCGCATCTTTCTCATTCCAAATAGTTTTTATTTCTTGCACATCTCCTTTTGCAACTTGCAAAAAAATGGACAGAATCATGACGGTTCTAACTTGATTTTTTGATGCTTTTGCATACGCACGTGTTCATTGGACGACGGTTTGTTTTAATGTCGTCCATAATTCACAACACCCAAAAAACTTCCAATCTGGCAGTTGCATAAACGACTGAAACTCGTAAATTTCATCGGTCGCAAAAATCTTCACTCTGTATATAAGGTGAAAATTGACTTCATGACGTAATCTACATCTGTAACTTCCCCTCCATTCCTACTTAATGCCTCACCAAGAACAACGAATGACAAAGAGGCAAATTCCTGGCATTTCCAGTTTTTCTGATGGTGAAATTTCTATTCGAGTTCCATTTTAGAAATTCCAGTAAACAAATTTTGACTAGGTTTCATAAAGTACATGCATTAGAAACAATTGATTCCCAGTTCTTTGCTGCAGTTTTATTTTAAGTTTTCTCACTTGAACTTAACCAAAGTAGGATTCTACGCATTCTGTCTCGATTACATACATATATGGGCTAGTTCATTTTGTTATCCCTATTTTCTCATTGTTGATTGCGTTATCACATGGAGAAAAGTTGAAGACCAAGAAAACCGGGACACGTGTTCTTTTGGTTAAGTATGAGCGTGAATAGCAACACAAATCCTTACTTTATTAAAATTATTATATACACTTACTTGAGTGTAAGTTATATGGGCTGTAAAGCCAGCACTTGTTTAACGTATTTCATTTTTATGAATATAATAAAATGAGATTCCTCCTCATATTTTCCCCTATGCGCTTTTTTTCCTCCTATTTCGAATACTGGTTTTGGGTGCAGATAAGAGTAACGCTTGGTTCGCTTTGTGTGGTATGTGTTGTTTTCACAAACAACGAAATTCCTCTTGTAAGAATGCGTGTCAGAAATTAGGCAGTGCTATTACTTTCTCTGAGAGCTTAAACCATTTCTTTGAATTAGGGGTCCTGTTTGGTTCGCAGTTGCGCTGTTTTGTAGGACCAGTTCTTGAAAAATGAGGCAAAATTCAGGACATTTCTCTTACTGGTCATGGAGTTCTTGTGTGCAAGATTTGTGATTTGAAATGCCATGTACCAGTCATTCCTTAGGTAGCGTGAATGTCAAAAAAGTGAACAGAGATTAACCCCAATTTGATTTTTATGTTTGTTAAATAGGGTTGCATACATGTTTTCGTTAGCATGGTTAGTGTCAATATTGGGAAGCATGAACGGGTCATCCTTCTATAATATACTTCTAATGAAGACATTACAACACATTTAGGGAGTTAAATTTATATCAATCTATTTTAAATTAACAACACCTTGAACTTGTTAAGATAGGAAGAAAGACCCAACTTTTAAGTTTTAAGCTCCTGTACGGAAAAATTGATCTCTTTGCTGGTCTTTGCTACCTATAAACTGATTTTTACCTTTATTGAACCACAGAAGCTGAAGTTTTCGCCTGGCAATGGCTGTAAACTTCCCACTATATGGGAAACATTTTGGAAAGTCACTGACTTTGTGCTGGTGCAATTTTTGCCAAAATTTTTTTTGAATTATATACGGGATTTATTCGTAATTTTTTTAACATGTCTGGGATTCTGAACCAGACGAATCTTTGAAAACATCCGGCACTTGCGCGTCGTCAGGTCACTTTATTCGGTCCTCTAATCATCCACTTAAAATAAAAGCATGATCCGCCATTTTCGATTTTAATTCATTCCATTAAAATGGCGCGCCTATTCCACTTTTAAACTTATCTTCAGCCGCGTTATTTCGCCGAAATATTTCATATACATGCTTTCGTGCGCCGAAATTTATTTCCCCATAATATGGGGAACTTCTACCAGACCCAACCAAACCCGCGTGTGTTTGCTAATCGTAAATATTATCCCAAGATGGGTTTTTATAAGTTAGCTTGATAAGAAAGTGTTGGAAACTGAAAAAAATAAATGAAGTTTTGGAACGCAAAGATTTCCCCTTGGGTGATATCAGACCTAACTGCGTGTATTTAAACTATTGCAAGTCCTCAGATGTTCATCAGCCGCCAGACTTAAATAATCAGCCGACCCTTTCGGCCCTATCAACGAAAAGATACCAGGCTGACTTATTTGAACATTTGGTACTCCCATGTTACAGCTCCTGTTCAAATGGATTTTAAATCATTTTTTTTCTCTCCATTTCATTGCTTACTTTTTAAATATGAAGTAATGTTCAACAGTTGTGAGAGTTGGTGTTTGGGAGGCGCCCCTCGATACCGCGTTTATCTCGAAAATTTCATTTTTTATCATCGATGCAAAAAAATACACGACGACAACTGTCTTCTTCTAGAAAATACACCGGAACACGTGTTGTTACACATGTGCTGCGAGTGCAATGGGAAAAAGTATTTTGTGATTTCAGTTGCTCACAACTACTTTACCAAGTACTAGCATTTAGAGACATTTGCGATGAAATGGATTCAGGGATTACTGAGGGTTCTCCCTAACCTGGGAAGTCTGAAATTGTCAGGGAAGTTTGATGGGATCCTAAAAGAAAGGGATTTACTTTGAAAAATCAGGGCAATATAGTAAATCAATACCGCAACCATAATAACCATAGGTTAGGTGGCAATTCGTAATGGCAAGAAATTAATAACGGAATTGTTAATTTAAAAACTAAGCTAAATTACATGTAGCCGTTTCCTAATAAACAACTAATAAAACAAATGTCCTTTACATAGGCTGTCCTATTCTTTTAATTTGTAGTGGTTGGGCTGGTCAAGGAAATTTATTTTAGCAGTCGTGAAAGTTGCATTTTATTTTGAATCCTGAAAAGATTGCATGTGTTTTATTAAATAAATTTCAATAAATAACTAAAATAACTAAAAATAACTAAAACTAAAAATAATAAAGAAGCGATGAAATTTTTTTTTGACTTTACCTGTACACTGTATTTACTTTTTATAAATATTTGTTATAAAACTTGAACAAATTGGGATTATCCTTTTAGCTCTTCATCGGATAATCATTTACGATTGAATTTTAATGCAGGACATGTTTTAAAATATTCACGATTTACAGTGCCACTATATAGCATGAGCTAGTGTTATCTAAAACACTTTCAGCCATTGAAGTATGTGACATCAAAATAATTTTTTTTTTCAATTCTTGACATGTAATGCAATTGAAATTGTAATGGTCAAAGGTAGATACGGGGAAAGAAACAGCTTTAACATAACATCCCCACCTGATGATTATTTTTCCAAATATTCCCCTGCTTTCATTCCGCCTCAATATTGCGACTTTCTAGAATCGAGATCCCAAACCTAAAGAATGTTAAAACAAACAGCTAAAATGGCTCGGTGACGTCACCGTGCGGTATATCGGTCACTCATCAGCGTTGAACTCATTCGTATTTCTTTTTGGTAAGTGATCCCTGTTTTTTTCTTCGCTCTGTGGATATAGGGTATACGCTCGTTATCTGTTATTTTTTATACTCTACGTTCAATTTGGGAGACTTTTTTAACACTTTCTGAGTAGTCATAATGAAAATTCCAGATTTAAAGCCCAACAGCTGAAAGGAAGTTGTAAGAAAATACCGTTTTGATGCCTTGCCATTCACAAGGCTCGACGCAGCCAATCCCGTTACTCCAAACTGTCCCATCTTGTACTCAATGGTTGGACATATATAGGTTATGTAGGCAGCCATGTTGAATGCCACTGTTGTTATTCTAATAGATGCACCTTGTGCCTAACGTGGTCTAAATTTGAATTACCGTATTTTATGGACTATAAGACGCCCTTTTTTCTTTAAAAAATTGACTCCAAAATTGCGTCTTACACTCGAAATTAATATAAAAAAGTCCAGTGTTTGATTTAAAATTCCCGCCAGTCTTAAAAATGGTCATATATTCGATGCCGTGGGAAACCTATCTCTATCTGGCAACATTGGATTCAACTGGCAGCAGCAGTGCAGTTGAATTGAAAGGGATTTGTGTTATCGGTAACAGTACAATATTTTTGTTAGTAGTTAGTTTCGCAATGGAAGAAAATAAAAGGTATTCATACGATGCGGGCTATAAATTAAAAGTAATAGCATATGCAGAAGAATATGGAAACGGAGCAGCTAAGTGGCATTTAGTCTGGCTTTGCAATCTAATAATGAAAATGGTAAACATGTTATTTTGTTTTAAAAAATTGCTTATAAATTAAGGTGCGTCTTATAGTCCGTAAAATACGGTAGCCATTATTGTTAAACCTAAGGACATCCCCATATACACCCATATCCAAAGAAAATGCATTGTGCAATGTATTTCAATTTGCAAAATGTATTTGAAATGCATTTTGAAATGTATTTCCATTAATGAAATATATTTCAAATGCATTTGGAAATCTATACGCCAAACTGTATAATGCAGTTGTAATATATGTTGAAATACTGTATATAGTAATGCCGAGCTATATTTTAATGCATTTCAGCTTTTATTGAGATAAGATTTTAAATTAATTTCACAAAATAGACCTCACTAAGGTAACTCGTCAATGCAGTGAATTTTGTGTGCAAATAATATTTTTACACATAATTTGCATAACTGCAGTTTTAATTGAAATGTATTTGCAATGTATAGTGAAATGTAATGTGAGATATTTTAAAATACATATTTCAATATATTTACACGTGTTTTGCAATATATATTGCAATACATTTGAAAATTAATTTCGAAATACATAATACAATACATATTTTAGTGCCAATCCAAAGGTAATTTCCAATGCATTTTTTGCTATGCATTTTAAAGTGTATTTCTAGGTATGCATTTCAAAATACATTAATTTTCCATATGGGCAGTATGTCTGTTTGAGTTATACACGAATCATACACGAGACAGGTCAGCGTCTATTATAATAATACAGCATTAAACAATTTGGCGACGAAGCGGTGATGAAGATTCAGATGTGCTTCTGTTGACGAATTCTTAGTTTTTGAACTGAAGAAAATTTAAAACAACTTACTCTTCAGAATTAATAGCATTTAGTCAGGATAAACACACGTCCCTTCGTTGTGTGGAGTATGGCCAAAATGTGAGTAGCAAGCCTGGTTCCTAGCATTGTATCTGTCAGGGTGGGATGGCCCACCCTGTATCTAGACGTCGGAGCGCCGTAGTCTCGGGGTTCGCCAGGAGGGGGACACCTGGAAGGAAGGGGCAGTGAGGTGTTGGAAGGAAAAGGGAGAGGATCGTTTTAGAGGAGTTGCTCTAATCGCCGTTTTCGCTGATCGTCGTTCCCCCTTTGTTCTCGACCGTCCGGGGCTGGGATTTTGTATGATTAAGATTCTTGCTAATAAACGTGTTCTTCTGATACTGGTATTCCCCGTTATCTGCCGGGTTGCGTGACATGGTGGAGGTGCGGGCTTTGCCCTACCTCTTTATTTTCATCGTTTCTGTGTCCTCCTTTGTTCGCCGCCATGGCGGATAAAAACGCTCTGCCACGTGTCCGGACACGTCAGACAGCCGCCCTGGAATCCTCCGCCGCGAGCACCCAGCCGGGTCCTGCGCCTACCATTATGGATCAACCTGCACCCATCAGCCTCGCCCAACCGGCAGAATTGCCCGTTCCAGCACCCCTACAGAAGAAACGCTCTTCTGAAAACGTTACCGGTCAACTGGGTGGGTACGCCGCTACTCCACCACCGGTGGAGCGTCGTTCTTTCTTGGCTATTAGCCCCCCTAGATCTACTATCGACTACCCGGAACCCCCCCCCGCTCGTCCGAACCCGTTCTCCTTCACCGCGACCTCGGCCAGTAGCTCTCACCTGCGTCAAGGCATACTACTACGGGCCGCAATGGGGGCGCCGCCTCCCCCACAACCTATGCATCTTCCGGCGCCGTCTTTGCGATCTGCTCTTACTGCTGCGCTTCGCGCATATACTGGGGATATGGACAACCTACTCCGTGATGCTGGCGTCCAACTTCCTGTGACGACACTTCCCCCGGCCATATTACCAACGTTCGACCCACTGGCTACGACCTCGTCAGAACCCCCGCCCCCGCTTTCCGGCCCCTACGGGTTTTCATCCCCCACCGGCCCCGCCCACACACAGATGCCCCCTATTTCCTTGCAGACTGGCCATACCTTTTCCAGTTTCCCCCAACCTCAATTCTCACCACCCCCCCTTCACGGTCAGCCCGTTAGGGGTGGGACACCTTACCTACCGTCCTCCCGGCAGCCCGCAACTGCCTTTTCTTATCCACCACCTACAACCCATCCTTCCTCTAATTCCACACTTACTACGTTCGTCCGGGATCGTCGCGATCGGCTCCCAACATTTGACGGTTCCTCAGACGCCACTCGTTTCGTCATGGATTTCGAATCCATCGCAGCTGCTGATGGTTACACCGTGCACGAGTTGCCCCGTCAACTACGTGCCCACTTAACGGGGTTCGCGAGCCGTTGGTACAACATCTTTGAGGATTCCCTCTCGCACGCACCCTACCATACTTTACGGGCTACACTACTGCAATATTTCAACAACCCAGATCGTTCCGTCGACCTTGTCCGTAAGCTAGGCCTCCGCCGCCAGGGTCCTTCGGAACCAATTCGTCACTATCTTATTGACGTCCTCGAAATGTGCTATCAGATAGATCCTTATATGTCCGACGGCTATCGCTGCACCACAATCATTAAGGGCCTTCTACCCGTCTACCACTCCCAGATCCGCGGCCGCTTCATCTCCAATATTCCTGTTCTTTGGCAGGTGCTTACCGATCTCGAAAACGGCCACGAAATGGATACGAATGTAGCATCATCATCGACCACCACACACCCGCCGATAACGTCTAGTCGCCCGTCAACTACGTCATACGCACGCCCTGTCCATCCGTCATCCGGATCTTCCTCACGGACTCGACCTCCCGCCGGTGGCCCGAACGACCCATCCACCGTCTGTTACGGCTGTGGTCTTGCTGG